>CM048818.1:64939111-65209199 GCA_026586065.1 Dioscorea zingiberensis
GATCATATCCATCTAGTTTTTAGCAGACCAAAAGAAGATGCAATAAATAAGTAATTAAAATTTAGTATTAATATAGATCCTGTTAGGCATTTGCAAGATTCTCTCTAATATATATGAACTCCTTTCTCATGGTAATATAAGAAACAAAAAATTATTTACTAGAATTTAGTTGTATAGATTATTCACTTGTATATAATCCTTTGACAAACTGTTGTATGAGATTGTTTGGGTGTTTCAGTGTGTGAATTTTGAATCACATACTGAACCTTCACAACCAGTAATAATCCAACAACAACTCACAGTAAAGACCTGAATCTTGGGTGGCGTTTCTTTGGCGGTAACAGAAAACATTATTGAAATTAATGTCTTTCATGGTGATTGGTTGAGTTAGTTCATCTTTTTGGCAATTTAGTCAGGCTATGCAAGGGCTAAAAATTATACAATTGTTAGATTTATCTGGACCTTCTTTTTATATTCTATTCTATTTGGTTGTTGGATGGTTACAATTGGGACACCATGTTTGTATGTACCTTTTTATTGCTTAATCCAAGATTAACAGCTAATTCAATGGATGCTTATTATTCTCGTTGTAATAATCCAAATTGATCAGTTTTATTTTTTCACTTTTTATTTTTCTCGAGGAATAAAATTTTGCACAATCGTTTAGAGTCATTGCATGTGAGGCTGGCTGATAGGGGAGCAAAAAAGTTTCCAGTTTTGAAGTTCTCACAGTATTTGAATCCACAAACAGAATGGTAGGCATCTCCAAGCTGTACATCTATAATTATCTTAAATTGATCAAAGGAAATAGTAAAGTATTTTTTCCATGGCTGCTGAATGATACCATTTTATGACTTGGATTTATATTGTGTAGTAATATAAATATCCAACGTATAATGTGGAACAGAAGTAGGAAACTGAAATGTCCTTATTTGAAGCAAGAAAAATTAAAATTTAGCCTACAATCCACAGGAGTTCATTTGATTCCGGAAATATGACGCAAGTTTTAATAGACAGCCTTAGTTTGTTATTAACATATGATGCTCAATCATCCAGATTCGGTCAAATGGGTTTTCCCCTTCTCATCCTGATTTGCATATGCCAACAGTTAAATTCTGGTTTCAAGTTAGCATTCTTGTTATTTCTTAGCTATGTGTTGTATATAGATACGATTGTATATCTTTTGCAAGTCTAAGTAGAAAGTGCATCATGGAAATAATGAATAGCTTACAAATGTAAATGCAAGATTATTTAATTTATTATAAACTGTTTCATATAAGGAGACTTGACAGGAAGAATATTTATTAGAATTTAAATGTAAAAAGATTATGTGGTGGGTCCTACTAGCTAAATGTGAAAATTAACTACTTACTTACACCTGCATTGGTTCTTTTTTGTTAGGAAGATCTGCTAAAAAAATAGTTTACCTCTAATGCGAGTTCTCCTTTTCAAACATCTTCACTCATTTGATATCCTTACTTTTTCCTGTATGTTTTGTAGTCCTTTACCTCTGGGTACATTGACTTCAGTTAAAGATGTAGTCATGTCTCCATATTTTTTATTTTATTCCCAGGGCTTTGCGGGAAATTTCCTAGAAGCCAATAGATTCTTCTACAAGGCTGCATTTATTTAAATTGCTCCAAATTTATATTGTGTTCAGCAACCTCCAAGAGAATATAGTTACAACCTCAAATTGGATTTGAGGGTTATGAAGCCTAACTAGAAGATTTTTGGATGGCACTGTATATCATTATTTCTCAATGACCTTAATTTTTTTGAGGTCTGATCATTTCCTCCTTGTTGTTTCAGTTTTTGGAGAATCCACGATCATTTTCTGTATAGATATTATTGGCATCTGCTATCAATTGGCTGCTGCCCCAAAACTTGATTACTGACGTGGTACCTATGATGGATAAAAATGAATTTGGGAAATCCAAGGTTTTGCTTGAAATTTTGGTACACTTATGACCAGTCACATTCTTTTACAACATTGGCATCATACTGTTCTATTGACTTATTAAGTACCTGTTTTGTGACTCTACGCAAAAGCAATATGCTGCATCACTTAATTGTGTTCCATTAGATTTGTTTATAAATTGAAACAATTCAGATGACAAACCCTTGTATATTTTTCATTTGCATGACATGCTTTTTATGTTTTGTTTTAAATGTCTGCTCATGTGAATGGAATATCCACCAAAATGCTGCTAACCTGTTGGCTATGTAGCTACTTTATAAAATATATTACACTGGCTTGGCTACATTGGCAAGTGTACTTAGGTTTTTAGTAGCAGAAATCTATGGATTTAAATTGTCTATTTATTGCAAGTGTGGTGGTTTTGGTTTGATGCTAGGACCAGGTCAAGCCAACCTGTGGCTATATGAGAGATTGCCATAGTTAATAAATAGATATTCATTTGGTAAAAGGTTCTGAAACAAAGCTACTGTCCTATTTTTACAAGGATTGGATATTAACTTTTACCTGGATTTTCAAGTTCTTTTGCTAATTTTTCTTCTGGATGATCATGAGAATTTTCCTTAGGGGGTACCAATTACAGCTTGATTTATTTTTCCGGAAGTGGTTTCTCCTTCTTCCTAATGGCCCTAAACTTGTTTTGGTGTTTGTAGTGGTTTTGACACATATAAATTGTATTGTGCTTGATTTCCTATAAATCACTTGTAGAGACCTATATATTCACTACTGGATTTGAGTATCCTAGAGTCTATACAATCTATCGGAAACAGAGTACCTTTTTTTTTTTTTTAGAAAAGGTTATTCTTTCATATTCCTTCTTCAGCTGTTATCCAGTTTCTTGGTGGAAGTGCTATGATTGTGGATTTTGATTGTGTATTTCACCACTGGCAGGGGCTTAAAGTGTTTTTAAGTTTGAAAAATAAGTTATGTACGAGGGGGATTATATCTGGTTTTTGAGGTTTTAGGAGTTACACTGACTAGAGCTGCACAAATGTATCATCTTATTTAACCACTTTTTCCTAACATGGCAAACAAGTTTAGGTGATTGGGATGTCTGAAATTTCAGCTGTTGGGTTCCCTCCAAGCGGATTGTACAAGTGTTGATGGAACTAGTATTAACATGCTGATGGGTGAAGGAATGCATTTATGAACTAAACTAAATGCTTTTTTTAAGGAAATATATTGTAGCCAACAGGACGTAATATATCAAGTGCTTATTCATTTTTGTTTTACACCCACTACAAAGCTCTGTGGATTTGTGAGTGGATGAGGATATAATGTTTGGTGAATTTATCTTACATTAGATCTTGTCATGTTTTAATGTTGTGTGTTTTCCTTTTTTTTTTTTTAATCACAATATGCTGTTAGTCTGCTTACATCTTGTTAGGTGAAAGCTAAAACACAGACTTTTGTTCATTCAACTCTTGCTGTTTGGAAATTAATTTGCAGAACTTCCTTCTCAGCGAAGTGTATTGTTTTGGAATAAATAAAGTTAAACATATGCGCTCATACTTTACACACACATGAATAAATAGACCAAGTTTTGAAACCCTAATGAGTTCCCATTCTTGTTATTTTACGAATTAAGTTTGATTTGCCCTTTATATATATATATATATATATATATATATATATAAATGGTAATCTTTTGTCGCGGTACGTGAATCATTCATTTCCGATTGACGCCCGTTTTGGACCCACAGGAGATTTTTGAAAGCATGGATGGAAGATGCACTCAAAATAAGTTAACACATCGATTTTCATATAATTTGGTAGCCGTTTGAATTACATACATAGCGAGTTTGGAAATTACTGGACGTTGATTTTTATAAGTTTTGATCCTTTAAGATGAGAGACCCTACAAGTTTCCAAATTGTATATGAAAATTGACAAGCTAACTTATTTTTTTAGATAATCTTTCCATCCGTCTGATTAGAAATTGTTAAACGTTCACGGGGCTAGGAATGAATAAATGACGAATTACAAATTTCCGACTGACCTGTACTCTCGATCTTTGTATATATATATATATATATTGTCCCTCCATTTGGGATTCTCACTTGTTTACTGCAGCCCACTGGGGGTACTTGTTTGAGTTTGATTCTGCCATCAAAAAGTTGGATGTAGAACTTTTCTTGTAGACCTTAATTGGAGTTTAAGATTCCCATAAGCACTTTAGAGGTTGGAGTTGGTTTCCTTACTGAGGAGGCTTTTATAGAAGTGCCTTGAAAGATACTACCTTATTTTGTTGCTGCTTTTCATAGAAGTTGTGTTGGCTGAGCATTTTAGCCATCATAAGTTGCATTTGTTTTGCAGGTTATATTTGCCTGTATGTGCACCCAGTAATTTCATGACCCTAAAATCCTCTGTTCTATGTGCTCTTGTTTTTCCCACTTTATTGCTAATGCTTTTTGGTGTACATTCCCATCTTTGGAGTGCTACCTCCTTCCAGTGTTGTACAAACTTTGTTTCATTTCTTCACTTAACATGGCAGGCATTTGCTTTTTCATACTTTTTTTGAAACCAAGATGCTGTATTTGCCTTTTATCTAAATAAATAGTCACATGAGAGCACATGTTTATTCCAACAAAAGATATTTCATGTTTTGAATAATCTCTTTTTGTTTATAAAAGAAGAGATGATCATCCTCTTGATTTATGCATTTTTATATGTTCAATTATTTATTTTTCCAGTAATTTAGAGAAGTTCTATTCTGGCTTAGATTAGCTGAGTATATCGCATGTGGTACTTGCAGCTTGAAAGCGCATGTGAAAGCCCTCAGAAACAGCACAAACTTTGCTAGACTCACAGCGTGGAAGATTCAAGAGCAGCTTTGCTAAAAGAAGGGAGGAGTTCAAGTCTCTTCAGTTTCAGGTCTTCTATTTTCTTTTAATCCAAACTGTTTTCTTGATTATTTCCATGGCTGTAAAGGATCTTTCCCGGTGGAAGTATTTACCCCATGGAGGGAATCATTGATAGAAATGTTGGTGCCTTCTGCAGTCATTCTTTAGCTTGTGAATTTTCGTACAGGTAAAGGAAATTGAATTTACGCCATTAGATGAAAGCAATATGCAACTGCTTGAGGAGGAGAATAAACACCCAACTTTGCTTAGACAGCCAGGTACATTTTAAGTTTTAGAATGCTACTAAAATCACTCAATTATCTGTTTTTTGTATATTTGGAAATTACACTGGGTACATTGTATTATTTTACCTATATCAGTTAGGTAGTTTTCTCATAATGGGTCTTATTTGCTCCCAGAAATTCCGTGAAGGGTCCTGAGAGAAAGCAAAAATGGAGCCGGAGAAGGTCAGTTCTCTCTATTAGAAACAAATTAGACTTGATTCTTGTCAAAAATTGGTTGGGATGCAAAAGGTTGAGATTGGGCACCTTGATGGGAATAGCTGAGGTATTTTTCTGCGACAATATGAAAGAAATTTCTTTGGCCGGACTTAGGAGTAAAAGTGGGGACAAAGGAAACCTTTGTTTTGGGATCAAGTTTTTGGTGGGAAATTTTTTTTTGAATTAATTTGACTAAAATTAAAATTAATTAAAAGAAATTAAGTTAAATAGTTTCATTTCAAATTTATATTTTTCTTAGCTAACAATTAATAATTATTATTTAATTATATTACTAAAAATATTAATTTAATTAATTAAATTACAGAAATTGGAGAGAGAGAGAGAGAGAGAGAGAGAGAGAGAGAGAGAGAGAGGAACACTGTTTTAAACCACATCAAAAGCAAACATATTTAGGTCTTTTTAAATGGTTAATTTCTAATAGAATTTTTATATTTTTGCAGTTACACTTTAGAAAATTATAAAAAGCATTGAGTATTTAGGGGAGTATGGAGAGGATGAAGGATGATCTTCCATCCAGCTAAAAGGTAATTAAAAGTTTTAGCCTTATTTTTATTTGATTATATTATTATTATTATTTTTGCATGTTAGAGATTTTAATGCTGTTTAAAAAATAATTTCAGTTTGTAAATGATATCCTTTTCCTTTATGTTCCTTTTTTTTTGTCTTTTTGAGATTAGACTGTTTATGAGATCATTCTAGAATATTTTTAGTTTTAAGCATAGCCTAATGACATTTGTTGACAATTTGTTTTGTTGCATTTATTAACCAGGTTTTCTGGAAAAGATATAATTTTAATATTTGCTGGGATACCTTGGAGTTGTTTGTGGCTGTATTTATTTTACATTTATTTTTTTGTGATGTGTGATGTTCTGCTATGCTAAATCATTGTGAGCAATACTTAGGCGGGCTTGTATTCCCACTGCTCCAAGCGGCTTTAGTAACCTTGATGGGGATTTTGGGTTAAGAGAACAAGGATATTTGTATGATGAAGAGGGGCATTTTTGTAGAAGTACATAAATGTATTATTTTCATTTTTTTTAAATTTTTAGTTATCTAGAAAAGTCCTATTGTTCATAGGATCTTTTAGCCGGTCTGCAATTATTTGCGATCCCTAGTCTATTCTGCTAATGTCATACATGTGAGGCTTTTAGCGTTTTAAGGATCACCACACCTTTCACACTTTTCAAGCACTTTTCTCAACTCATGATATTGTTTACAATTTTGAGAGTAAATTTCAACATTTTGGCTCCAGGTTAAATGTCTGGGAGGAAGTGACACTTTGACAACTGAACACAACGAAAGTATCTTGTTTTTGCTGAAAAGCAAGAACTTATTTCAAGCTTAGAAGAAAATTTGTGAGTGTCAATCGAAATTAATTAAGCCCTGAACAAGAGGAAAGAAACTAGCTGATGCTTTGCAAGCTGAAGTATGTTATAGCCTGTTTCATTTCCTTTTATTTTTTAATTTTTTGTTTGTTTAATTATTTAATATTTGCATATTTAGCTTTTCAGTCTTTTTGATAAAATGTAATTATTAACTTTTGCAGGCAAACATTAGGCAGGAAACTGAGAAACAAAGGAGGATAATCAATCATTTTGGGAAGGTTTTCTATTTGAAGATATAACATGTTTTTGGTTCCACTAGAATTTTCATTTTTGAGTGCTTGAAGTTTAAATTTTTCATAAGCAAATAAGTGATCATATCTTGCACATTTTATCAGAGCCATCTTCTGTAGCCTTCTTTATTCAACAGAAGAAACATGATATTTTATTAAAGGAGAAGGAGGAGCTAGAAGCTAAGGAGAACCAGGCCCTTCTAAAACAATTAAGATGACTCAAATCAAGTATGTTGTGCAAATATCTCATAATAGAATTATGTTTTTATCTATCTTTTTTGCTTAAGCTTTTGTCCAAACTTGACAGGTAGAAGGGCCATTAGTGTGACAATGCAAGTGAAGCTGGCAATGTAGAAAGAGAAGGAGGAGAAGGATAAGAGGGAGAAGGATACTACCAGAATACAAGGTATGCATGCTAGTAGTGTTTATAGTCAATTTGTGCTTTTCTACCTTTTCTAATGGTTCATCTAAATTGAGAATCAGATATTGGAAAGAAAACTCTAAGAGAGAGAGCAGGGACTGAGAACAAAAGAAGAGAAGAGCGAAAAGGCTTAAGACTGAGAAAACAATGGTGAGATCTTATTGAGAATGTCAACAAAGGTTGGCCCCTGGAACTGCCGTTAATAGTGATCTTGATACCTGAATCTAGTTACATCTTTATAAACATTTGCATCCATCTCTGTTTATGCACGTCCCAGACTCCAAATGAATAGCTACTTATCCTACTTGGCTTTCTGTATGCTTAACTTACCTAGAATTCAATATAGAGACATTTCATAATTTGTGTGTGTGTTTGTGTGTCTGATTCAGTATTTTTCAGGTTATACGTTAGAGTTCTTACATGGTTGGATGTTTAACTTTAATTAAGACTAATAAAAACTTCACTTTCCAGCTGTAGCTCACAAGAGAATTTGCAGTATTATTGTAATCAGTTGCATTAATCTTTCAGTATTAACCCGTTCTCAATTGGTATTGGGATGGGTGCCTTTTTAAAAACAAATCTCTGTCTGTCTAATCTTGGTACTTTTTCTTACAGTACCATTGTATATATTAATCCTATACCATGAAACCATGGGATATTGTTGATTCTTACCAAATTAGTTTTTACCCTATCAATTTCATATGTGAGAGGCTGATCATTATACACACAATATAGTAGCTAAAGAACTTTCAATGTATACATGCTCTTCAGCATGTGAGTATTTTAGGTGGGAATATAGGTTTTTAAAGTCCACGAAAATCATATATGCTGAACTAGGTTGAAAGAGGTGGGATCTTGATTTCCCATAACCTAGCTCTTACATGTAAGTGCACTATGTGAAGTTAAGCAATGCCCATTCACATTCCTTTGTGGCAGTGATGTACTTGAGAGACCTCCCTCCCTGTTGATAATTAGAGAACCTTAAGTGAGTCCTCCACTCCCTTCCTGTTGTGTATTTATTGCATCACTGAAGGGGCTCATGATGCCCACCCTTGGTCCTGATTTGGATGCGAGATGGTCTAGCACTAGAGATTGACAATTTTCACATGTTTTAATGGGTACTTTGTTCACCCAAACCCGGGTTTTGGATTTTATAATTACAAAATTGGAATAGGTTTGGGGAACGGGTTTGGGATTTGACCCTTCAGGTTGCCCCGAAACCACTGAACACTGTAGATATATATTTCATGAATACTTGCTATAGAATCCGTGAAGCGTGAGGATCTAAAAACCCAAAACCTGCATATTATATAGATATTTATATGCATATATGTCGAGTCATGCGTACATGTCAATCTATTTATCTATATGTGTATATATGTTGAAAGTGTATGCTTAATTAATGAGTGTCGTATTTGTGTTGTGTATATATATATGTATACATTTTGTTGTTTTAAGAAAACTACTTGTTTGTGTGAATAAAATTTTGATTTTACTTGCATATATGTGAAGATTAGTTTTATTCAGATTTTTATAAATGCCTTAATGCTTACAAATATGTAATATTATATAGTAAATATTTTTAAAAAGCAGTAAACTGGTTTTGTGACAGGTTTAGTGGGTTCAGGACAGGTTTGGGAATTTAGGAAGAGATCATAAGCGGGTTTGGGATGGAAAATTTTAAATGGGTTCAGGCTTGGGAATAGTATCTTTTCCACGGGTACCCGAGACATTGTCATCCTTATCTAGCATTATGTTTTAGTTTGTGCTCCCATAACAAGTTTGCATACTGTTAGTCTAGCTTTTTTCACTTTCAGATTATCGGGCATTCATTATTCTCTTAAAGCTAGGTCCTCAATGTGCAATCATACCAAGGAAATGCATGCTGATTAGTGATTATATAAGTAGGCAAAATAATTAACTATGTTTGGCTTTTGAGATGGATTGACTATGGATGTTCAATCAAACCTATGAAACCCAAAACAAACCGAACCAAACTGACTGTTTCAGTTCAGATTGGTTCTTTTTATAATGTATAAGGTATAAACTGAACACTGGTTTGGTTTGGATTCAGTTTAAGTATTTTAAAAATTGGCCAAACAGAAACAAATTGGATTAATTTCTATATAGGTTTCAACCTTGTTAATGGTTCAGGTTTGATCGAATTTGTGGTGGGTAATATAGTTTGTGTTTTTATATAACTGAGGAAATAACGTATAAAAACTTCAGCGAGAGGGTTGAGACCATTCTCTTGACCAACACAAACAAAGTTTGTGGATGTTTGAAATTAGTATTATAAAGGATTAAAACCATTTTTTATCTTTGTACTGTACTATATTGTTCACTGCCATCCTGATACTTCAAAAATATTCAATATGCTCCCTATACATTGCAAAATTTTTCATTTTTACCCTTAGTGGCACTTAGGTGGCATATGGTCTTAAATGCAAACCATAAGAAATTTAATTGCGATTTACATGGACCCACATCCCGATACTTGATGCTTAAGTGCTCCTTGGACTGATAAAATCTCTGTTTGCACGAACTTAATACAAACCATACGGAATTTAATTGCAATTTAGTACTAAAGTACATCTTAAAATTTGAGTAAATAAAAACTGTTTAATTACTATCTGTCTTCATTTAATTCGTACTTTTGAATAATTTAAATTTTCTTATAAAAATTAAACAAAACCAAATGGCGTGGACTTATCCAGAACGTTTGATTTAACCATTGGCGAAAACCTAAACTGAGTATAAATTTAAAATCATAATGTAAACAGATTCCTGCGACACTGGATTTTATTTATTTTATTTTATTTTATTTTATTTTATTTATTTATTATTATTATTTTTTGCTGTTCGTGCAATTCCCATGATTTTGTCACCATTTTGTATTTGAGTTTGTGCATATCTGTTAGTTTTTGAAGGCTTTATGAAGAGATGTATTGATATTCATGGTATGTTATGCTGTGTATTTGATTTAATCATATTATAAGGTTATGTTTTCAAAAAAGATATAATTTTTTTTTTTTAAATACAGTGGAAAAAGAAAATAAAAAAGTTCTTTCTTTCAGCTGTTAATGTGATTGTGCCATTTGTAATTGATTTTATTTGGAACCACGTATGCTTAGGTGTTACCAGAAGATGGGACTAGCCTTTTCCAATGCATATACAATTGATGTGAATGTTCTCTTTCTTATCTCAGGAAAAGAAGAAAGTGGAAGATGAACTTGCAAAACACAAGCATCACGATTGTCAATGTGTTGGAGGTATGTCTACTTAGTGTTAGATGTAACTTATTTTTCCCTTTTACAGATATTCATAGGCAAATCTGAATTTCATAGCTTGTGTTTAACTCTCTTGGTACTGTCATATGCAAAATATCGTTTATGTGTTACATAAAATGTGTATATTATCACAAGTCTTGGATTTGAGTTTTCTGGCCTGGAGTGTACTGTTATATGTGGTGAGATGAGTATTAATACCTGGAGAAGGCATTGAGGAATTCAAATTTGTTTTATCACCTGTCTTGGGAAACGAATTCTATCTAAATAGATCCTTTTATGTTCATTTATTGGATCAAACAGCTAGTCAGATGTACTTCTCTCTTAGGTTTCTCAATGGAACTATCATAAGGTCCTTAATCTTCATTTTGTCCATTAAACTGAGTAGAAGATCTTGACTGCCATCAGTTTTATGATGTATTGTGGCTTTTATTGCATAGCATACTCTTTAACTGCTTGTTATTAGGTTGGCTATCAATTGTAATAGAAATAGGACCTCATTGTGCATCAAGTAACCAAATGTAGGATCTTTTTGCATACACATTTCGGGTTACCAGGTCCTGCCTCCACAAGAAAACATTTCTTTCCTTGAGCATATCATAAAACTGATGAATGTGAGGCTTCCACTGTTGGTTTCCTCTTTTACAGGACTGTCTATTTTGATATTCTTCCCGTCACAGATTATTCTTAACTCTTAAGTTTGCTTTAGGTTTTTTATAGATTTCAACCAACATTTCCATAGCTATTATACAATGTTGCAAGCTTTCTGATTGTTACAGAGTTTGATCTCATAATTGACTTGAATGTCCCTAAGAGTTTGTACCTATGTCTTTAATCTAATTGAAAGTAATCCAGCAAAGCTTCAATAAAAACATATTACATAGTAAGGCCACTATGCTTATGGTTGTATAAGTTAGGTGCCAAACAAGAATTTATCAGGCAATAATTTAAAAGAAGGTAGTCTTGAGTATCATTGCATATGAAACCTTGAACCATTTGACTGGGAAACATTACTGAGGATTATTTTTTATTTTATTTTTGGGATTTAAAATGAGATTATAGGTGAATTTACATGTTGGTTTATCCTACAATTGTGTTGGAGTTGGTCCTCGGAAGTTTCTAATTGTTGTGCCTCTACACTTAGCAGATTTGATAATAGAAGTGTGAATATTAGAAAAAGAAAAATTGTATTGATATAAAATTGTTAGAGAGCGAATAAATTTCCAAATGTTGGTGAATACTAAGATCAGTGGAATGCTTCTAATAATTTGGATCTTGAGGTGTAATAACTTGCAATGATTGTGATTCTAGATAGGATCTTAACCATATGATGCACATGGAACTGTACATGGAACTGTAAAATTATAAGATCCTACTAACAAGTCAATGCTTTTTAATAACCATTATCATTTGAGCTTATTTACCATATTGAATGTGAGATTTAGTTATTGCCCTTTGTTTTGCAATTATTTTTATCTGGATTTTGTCATTTTAAAGTTCCTTTTAGTTTCATGTCATATATTCCTCTTGTGTCTTGGATTAACAAACCTCTACATACTACCAGAACTCAGGAATCACGGCATCTCGACTTCCTGATGGGAGTGCCTTGGATGAACAAACCTCTACATACTTTCAATTAATAGATAACCTTGAAACTTCTGCAAAGTCATTTCTCAACGATGGGCTGGGAACCCAACCGAATGTCATGGAGACTACTTCTCCTGTGGACGTCCCTATCACTACCACAGGTTCAGTTATAGGGGTTCAACATTAATTGAATAGAAGATGCTTGTGATTATTGGGATCTAAAATCTTTTTTTTTTTTTTGTTTTTCGTGCTTCACAGGACCAGTTGTCACTCATCAATTGAAGTTGGCTTCTCCTCAAGAAGGGGCCGAAGAAAGAGATAAGCGTATTGTGATTACTAAACCAATTACTGAAGTTCGCAAGGCAGGTAGAAAGATTGTGCGTCCTTCTCTGGAATGGTCTGGGGAGACTTCGATAGACATTGAGATGTCTGGTGTGGAAGGGAGTGCAACCGAGGAAGGAAGAGCTCTTTCATCCCATGAATCAGAACCTTCAGGTGTTGCTTCTGTACCAAACCAACCATCTTCAAGCCGTAAACGTGCTGCCTCATCATCAGTGTCGGAGCTAAGAGAAGCTATTGCTCCAGATGAGACATCTGATGAGGTTAATCTGTTCAAGAGGCCCAGGGAATCAGAACCGATGCAAGAAGCTGGTGATGAACAAGCGACCCCTTTATCAGCTGAAGATTCTGATGCTTCAAGGCAGTTAGTTCCTCCACCCATGGATATTTCGGATACACAGCCACCTGTTGACGGCCCAGAAGCGGATCAAGTCTTTGCTTCCCCAACTGAGGCGGAAATTATGGATACAGGAAAGCCCGAGGAGATGGAGGTCAGTACTAAAGTGGAAATAGAGGGTCAGAAGATGACCCTGGATGGTATAAATCAAGATGAGCCTCAACATGAAAAGTGATTCTAATACGGAAGATGCAGAGAAGGCAAGAGTAGCAACTGATTCACTTGATGATGCTCTGAAGATTGAAGAAAATGATGTGCTGCAGCCTGCAGATGATAGCGAAGATGCAAGGGAAGAGGGGGAGCTGATATTAGATGAGTCAGAGCAAACACAGCAACAAGAAGACCCTAGTCCTGTGGAATGCGCTCATGATTCTGTATCTGGTGATGGAGGTGTAAATGCGTATGAAACTGGAGAAATATCTGAAGTGGTTCGCGGTTTCAAATGAAAAATCTTGAGGGTACTAACATTGTAGAAGATTTGGCTGATACTTCTGACAAGCCTACTGGTAACAACAATGATCAGAATGCTTCTGATTTTGAACGGAGTCCTCAACCCCAAGCAGGGACACGTGAAGGATCACCTAGCAATGTCGCGGCTTCTTTCAGTTACTGAACCTCAGGTGCAATTTCTGCCTCTGAGAGTGAAGAACCAAGGACTGGGGAAAGTCTCACACAGAGAGCTAGCCGAAATGCTGCATTAAGACTAGCAGGAATAGCCACTTTCGGCCACCCTCTGCTGGGCCGAGGAAGAGGTGCTAGCTTGGCTCCAGGGTATGTGAATATTAGCCTTATTGTTGATTGCTGAGCCTTTTTATTTTGTTTTAGCTCCAGAATATTTCATTAAATATTACTGCATGGCAAAATGTTCTGGTTTCCACAGGGTGGCCGGGGGACTCGTGGGCGTCGGGGGCTGGCATTTGGTGGTAGAAAACAAAGCTAAATCTGAGAGATAGTTCAGAAGAAAATTTCTGGAGCTATTAAGGTTTTTTGTTTTCTTTTAATAGAGCTGCACAGCAGTAGACCTACTTAGTTTGTCCGCAAGGCAAAGTGGGATGAATGGCTTTCTTTTTACTGTAGAGATGGTGGATATTAACTTTCAAGTACCAATGTGTGCTGCATTATAGTTTGATGCTTGTACACTTAATTTTGGTGTTACAGAAGGAACTATAATTTACGTAAGAGGAAACAAGTAACAAATTTTAAAATTGTAAAATTGCTTAATAGGAAATAAGTACTTTATGCTTAGATCTACAAGTCCTCAACATAAAAGAGAGTTTTTATTGTAATTTATTCCATAAAAATTTTTCAAAGAGAAGAGAGGTCATTCCCCTTAAAAAAAAATGGTAAAATTCATCGAAGATCATTCAATAAAGCAAACTTCAGATTTGTTTAGATTGTAAGCAAAGGTTCTCTAACAAACAAACATACTTTAATGGTGTTTCAATTAACTTAACCTATATTCTACAAATTATATTTTTGTGTTGGGGCTCAAGTTTGTCATCCATGTGGTTTTTTTCTACCTGGTAGACTATTCAAATAAGTTCCCCAATTGAGAAGTGTTGTGCATTTTTTTTATTTTTTAATCTTTTATTTTTAAGCAGGTAAGATGTGTTGTGTATTCAGGAGAAAAAAATAATGGTTATCATTAAGTTTCCTATAGAAGAGTTTTTACCTATGTGTTTGAGAAGCTAAAGATGTTATTTTTATTAACCTATTTATTTATTAATTTAAAATATTTTTTTATATTAAGTCTTGGTAATGTTGAAGTTTATGTTTTATACTCAAACATACAAAAAGAAAACTTTGTATTATTAAGTAAATTAAGATAAAAATATTTTCCCAAATAAAACTCATTTATTAGATAATACAAAAAGTTATATTCATAAATGAGTTTTATTTATTCGAAGGTCATTTAGATTGATGGTTGGATTTGGTACGTTTGCAGATCTGACGGTTCATATTAAACCGGCCCAAATGAGCGGAATCTGGCCCACTCAGCCCAACTCAGCATTTATAAAACTATAAAGCAAGCTAATCCGTGATGAGGATGGCACCAAGCCCTCGGCCCCTTCTCCTCTTGCTGGCCTCGTTGCCTGCTCTCAAGCTCAAGAACGAAAAGCCTAGAAGATAACCACATCTCCTCTGCTGAGAACAAGCACCAAAGAATCCCTGTAAGTTGATCCCTAATTCTTCTTGTAATCCTTCGGCCCTAGGGTTTTGAGAGTGAGGTTACGATTTTGTTTGTTTTTTCATTTTTTTTATTTGTGTTGTGATCTTTTCATGAATTTGATTTTTTTGTTTTGATCTGTGAATTCTTGGTGTAGTGCTAACTTCGAAAATTCTGATCGTTGTTCCGCTGAAATATCTTTTGCATTTCTGCATGCTTTTTGCTTTTAAATTGTTTGGAAGTATAAATTCGCAGATCGTTGCGATGTTGAGTGCTGCCTTTGCCTTCTAGAGGATTAAAAAAAGGTTTTTTGCTGTAAGTTTATAAAATTTATCGAATTTGCTAATGATAGTATGTGCACTTTCTAAACTTCTGGTGGTTGTAGAGTTATCTCCGCCTTGAAACTCATTGCAGTCTTTAGGGTTTCATTTCTCTTGGCAAGTTATATCGATGAAGGTGGGCAATATTGCATAGAAGCGGATTTTTTAGAACTATGGAAAGAAGAAGCTTTGCTCACCGGAAAACATGACTCGTGTGTGCCTAACACTACTTGAACATGCAAATGTGGGGATCAATTTTCTTGTGACTAATGCTATGTTATGCTGTGAAGCCATTTTTTGGTTGTGGGTTGTAGAGTTCATTCTTATGAGTTACAGAGCCATCTTGGTCCCTCATAATGTTATTCCATAGTAGATGTTGTAATGTTACAGGAAATCCTTTAATTAAGGGCTCATTGCACATTCTTTTGTCTAGATCAAAAATGAACTATTTTTGTTGGCTCATTCATGACTTTGGTTTCAGTCGACTTTTTATTTTAGAAGGTTGTTGTTATTATTATTATTATTATTATTATTATTATATATTATCAGGATCCATATTTAATAAAGGTGGTATGACATAGAATTGCATTCCCATTTTATCTTCTTAAATATCTTTTATATCTTCTTTGCATTGGATCTGACATGTGATTCTACTACCATGCCATTAGGCATTTTCAGTTTCTACTCTGTGAACGACAAAACTGATGAAGTAAAGGGTCCAGTATGGATTCCCAATCTCAATGAAGCCGGAGAGAATTTATGTTTAACACAAACGTGTGTGTACAGGAAAATTATTTGACTAACCTAAAGTAGAAAATTGAATTTTTGCCTTTTGATATTCGGTTTTATTCAGTTAGTGTGATTGACATCCAATAAGAGAGGTCAAACATAACATGTTAATTATGGGCTTATTTATCAATTTTTTGTTCCTAATACAACTCTTCTCAATCATCAATTATATACTCATTGAATTTGGTAATCTGAGTCTCAACCTGTATCATAAACCTCTGTGATATGTGGACTTAACTTGATCGATCTGTGGTTTGGATTTCATATGTATCAATTGTTTGTTCCAAATACAACTCTTCTGAATCATCCATTCCATATATTCACTGAATTTTTGTAATCTGGAGGCTCAACCTGTATCATAAACCTCTTTTGATCTGTGGATTTAGCAATTTGATTGAACTCTAGTTTAGGTTTCATTTTATTGGCAAATGAAAGGCCGCCTTTTCTCTGGCTCATGAATAATTATTATTTGGTTTCAATATCATAGGTTTTTCCGTACTAATGGGAAGCAAAGGCCGAGTGCCACCTCATATAAGACGCCCTCTTCCTGGTCCTGGGATGCTGCACCCAGATCCTTTTGGTGCACCAGGTCGCCCTCCACCTGGTTCATAACCTTTGGAAATGTTGTCCCCCTCCAGAGGTTTTTGGAACAAAAGCTTGCTGCACAATATATAGAGATGGAGAGGTTAGCAACAGAGAATCAAAGAATTGCTGCCACCCATTCGACTTTGAGGAAACAATTAGCTTCCACCCAACTAGAATCGCATAGGCTGCAGATCCACATGAATGCTGTTAAGTTTGATCACGAACAACATATGAGAGCTCTTTTGGATAAAAATGCAAGGATGGAAGCGGAGTTGCAGGCCTCCGATCCTCTTAAAGCAGACTTGCAACAAGCACATGCAGAGGTTCAGAATTTGGTTGCCTCTAGGCAGGAGCTGATTTTAAAAGTTCAGCAATTGAACCAGGAACTGCAGAGGAGTCATGGAGATGCCCAACAAATTCCTGCACTGATGTCTGAACTGGAGTCTCTCAGGCAAGAATATGAGCATTGCAGGTATTTGGGTTTTTATTGGTTTGAGCCTTTGAAATGCCGGATTTGATGTGCTAAAAGTTATAATAATTTCTCTTTATGCAGGGGCGACATATGAATATGAGAGGAAAATATTCACTGACCATTATAGATAAGCTTCAGTTGATGGAGAGAAAAATTACATGTCAATGGTTAGGGAGGTGGAGAAGCTGCGTGCCGAAGTTGGCTAATGCTGCTAACCCAGCAAGAAGTGGTGCTTGGATCGCTACTTGTATACCTTGCCCCAAGAATATATTCTTTTATTTTAGTGGAATAAGTTCTTTATGCTGATCTACTGTTAGATTTTGATACAGGTGGGACACATGGAGCTAATGTTGGTCACAAGGATAATGATGTGTCTAGTCATCATTCTGTTGGACAACCCTTGTATGAAGATGGTTTTGGAGGTCCATAGGTAGATATTCTTTCTTCCATTCTTTGTTTTAGCTAAGGTTGGCGATTGAGACGAGTTGACCTATAACTCGGCTGGATCAACCAGTTTTAGGCTCTAATCAGGTCATTAAGCTCGTTGGGAGGTATGGGGATACAGGTCAACAACCAAAACAAACATTGGACTGTAGTACGGGGGCTAGCTCTACATTTTAGAATAAGGAGCACTTAGGATAAACCTGTTCTCCCTAATCAATATGTTGTACCTTCTGGATTATGTATCATATGGGGCTTATTTATCTGATTTATTGTCAAATCTTATTATAAGATTTGATATAAAATCAGTTTGTTTATTTCTCATTGTTATAGATATTTATCTTCAACTTTCTTTCCTAAACACTAAAGTTACTTCATATGAATTAGCACACAAGTCTTCATAATAACCCCTGAAATAAGATTTTAGGAATAAAACTCTACCCTCTAATAAAAGATTCATTGCTTAGGTGTGAATTTAAGTACAATAGAACCTACAATTGATTTGATAATTGATAAGGCAGACACTCAGTCAAATCAATTTTAGTATAATTAGTATAAGGACCTAAAAATAATCATTTTTCATCCAGTGAACTTTAAGGTGTATGGAGTCTCATATTTGACTCTTGCAGAGGGGAGGAGGGAGGAGGAGAGAGTCCATTTAATTCCAATTGATCTAGCCCTAACCTGATTCAAAGTAATTCTTCTTGAAAGACTCTGGTATTACTCACAGATTATAATTCAAATAATGAATCAGAGCACATGGAACCAACTTATTTATCTTCCTGTGAAGAAAAAATATTGTGGACTAACTGATCTCTATATCAACTGATGAAAGAGCCCAATGCAGCAAAATAAATCTTGGGTCTTTGAAGCAGTTTTAAACATTTTGATATGATAAGTTTGATCTGTTTTACCTAGGAGATTTATGGTTCAAATCTGCCTAGCCTTATACTGTTTGTTTTTATCTAGATGACCTATTTGAATTTAGAATAGCTTTATTTAATCTCTATAGATGGACGGTCTAACTATTAAAATAACCTTGATATTTAAATAATTTGGATTATTCTTCTCTTTGTTATGAGTTTCTTTTTATTTGAATGACCAAACTGGTTTCTGGGTTTAATTTGGTATCACATTAGTATTTAGTCTCAGTGAAAACAACTAAGTGGATGGCGTGATGCCAAATGAAGATAAATAGGTTTCAAATTCTAAATTTGATTCTTCTTCTCATGTTATTACATGCCTTCTAATACTAAGTTGACTAAGCCTTTTTTGGTATTCAACTGGCTATACATTAGGCTGAAATCTCATTGAAACCACTAAGTTGACACTTGACAGTGGGATGATAAATTAGGGGAAATATTATATAATCATGGCATTGAAATAAATTTGATTCTTCTTCTTGTGTTATTACATGCCTTCTAATACTATGTTGACCAAGCTTGTTTTGGCATTCAACTGGTTATGACATTGGGCTGTAATCTCATTGAAACCATTAAGCTGCAGTGGAATGACAAATTAGGGGAACTAGTAAATAATCATGGCATTGGAATAAGTTTGATTCTTCTTCTCATGTTATTGTTACATGCCTTTCAACACTACATTGACCAAGCCTATTTTGGTATTTAACTGGTTATGACATCAGGCTCTAATCTCATTGAAACCACTAAGTTGACAGTGGGATGACAAATTAGGGGAAATAATATTCATTTTTCTACAGTGCACTAATCTCACAATACAGCACCAAAGCGCCAAAAAAATAAAATAAGGCCTATTATTTCTCATGTCTTCCTTGTTGACTTATTGTTGGGATAAAGGGTGGGATCACTCTAACGCTGGTGATGAGGATAAGAATAAGGTATGGCGTGGGAGGTATCCTGTATAATGTAAAGAGAATCACCACGATTGTTGTTATTTTAATGACATCCATACTTGATCCAAATTTGAAGATGCTTTGTGCTAGAACTTGACCTAGCCTTCTCTGGATCAGATTTTGGTTAATCTGATCTACCATGAACCTAGGATGATAAACAGATTTCTGTCTGTTAACACTTGGAAAATGCTGAAATTTCATGCTACACCCTATTTTTAACTTTTATTTACTTATCACTCCTTGGTATGAGTTTCATGATGCATGAACTTAGGCTAAAGCTTTGGCCATGGCTTTTGTATTCCAGCACATTCATGTATTCTTACTTTTTTGACGATCTTTTCATGTTATATCAGCCTGAATTTTAAGGGATAGTAAAAGAATATTCTAACCCATCGGTCTCCTAACTAATTATTAGCAAACTGGTTGGCAGTTACATTTTTTCTTTGGGTGATTAAGTAAAAATCCCTAGAATAAAAGAATGCTGTGTGTTTGTGAATTGTAGCAGCAACTAAGTGCTGTGAATTGTTAGAGCTCAAATCTGGATATTTATTTTGCCTTGGGTATGCAATGTATTCACTTAGAGATGTGGCCAATGTTATCAGATAACCTTCTAATAAAGAATGTGCTGCAGGTGCATGGTTCTTCTGTTGGCACTACTCCATATGGGGGCGGTCCACCTGGCCCTCCACCACCTGCACACGGAGTTGGACATGATGCAATGAGAGGCCACAGTTTTGATGCCCC
The DNA here is from genome assembly GCA_026586065.1 of Dioscorea zingiberensis. Classification (NCBI taxonomy): domain Eukaryota; kingdom Viridiplantae; phylum Streptophyta; class Magnoliopsida; order Dioscoreales; family Dioscoreaceae; genus Dioscorea; species Dioscorea zingiberensis. Next base: position 64,959,488 of record CM048818.1, read on the forward strand.
TCGATCTGCAAACTTCGATGGTTCGGGGTGGTGGAGGTTTTGATAATTCTGGGGCAATCGGTGGTTATGATTCTTCCATGGTCACAGGTTATGGCATTCACAGAAGTGCTTCTGCTTTCGAGGCTCAAAGAGGAGGTTCTGGATATGATGCCCCTAAAGGGATTGGGATTGCTCCAGGAGCAGGTCCAATTGGAAATAATGTCCCTCCATATGGAGCACCACTTGTGCCGAATCCTTATGGACCAGTGCAGCTTCCAAGCCCTTATGGAGCAGGACAGCCTCCTGCTCATATGGGTAGTGGTTATGAAGTACCTCATGGTGTGAATGTTGGGCGTAGATGAGCATTCTCACAGGTTCTTTATGCTCAACTAACCATGTAACCTGAGGTCCCTCACCGGCATACGAATCACTCTCTCAAATAATTCGATCGTCTTTTGACTCTCTGTTACACCAGCAATCTTGGATGTCTCAAGTATAAGAACTACTGAACTCTGAAATAGACATTGTGAACAGATATGCATAGGCCTGTTGATTTTCTGATGGAGAGGAAGATAAAAAGTTTCTTGTCAAGGCATGCATTAAGTGGATTGATGCTTCTTTAATCTTCTTTTTTCTTGTCTTAGCTTGTGAAAGCTTTCAATTTTCGGTCATGCATAAATATCTCATAATCATTCAGTTCAGTCACCAAATCATATGAAATGTATTGTACTTTCTGATGCTTCCTAATGTAATAAGACTTTCTATTTTGTGCAAACTTTACTAAAAATATTGCATGTGGGAATGATAGTTTTTGTCATCAGCTTTAATAATGAAGATGTGAAGGATTAATGATTGATGGCGCAAATCTGGCAGAGATGAGATCCATGTTTGTTTGCCAGAGTAAGTGAAGATATTGTCACGGTTTTTGCAAGTTGTCTTTTTGAGTGTTTTACAGGTCTTCTCCCATGGTTTTAGCAGTGTATTTTGGCGAGCATTACATTTGAAATTGATAGCCTTTTATGAGCAGAAAATTTGCAATTTTAGAAGCAAAGAAATTCCTTCTTTTTCTTCTTTGAAAAGAATGAATAGCTTCAGGTTCAGGATTTTCGGAGTGATGTTCAAATTACATGTTTCTTGCTCAAATGCTCTTTTAAAAACACAAGAACTTTTCAATTCCACTCCCTTTTGGAAAAATTAAATTACATCCTCTTCTGGAGCTTACATGATTGCTAAAGATCAGTGGCATGTCGACACATATTAAAATCAAAAGAAAGGATAAAAGAAGAAAGAAATCTGCAAACCAATTGAAGTTTAAGAAGAGCTGCATTCTGCAAACAGCTGCTTCTGGAGGCATTGAGACCCTCATTATGTACGTACTGCATTATGTGCTAGTATAGCTCAAATGTAGGGAAGTATGTATGCACTCAGGAGTTTGATGAGGCTGAAATCCAATTTTTCTTTTCTGTTTTCTGAGAAAAACCATCAAGAATACCGAGTTTTTCCGACAAGAGGATGATCTGAAGCAATGCTGATTCGATGCATTGTGCTTTCTCTCACTGAAACATCCAAAGCTTTTTCTAATCTTGTGATGACCTGCTCCATTGATGGCCTCTGCTGTTTGTGTGATGTGCATGAGAGAGCTAGCTTGAGAACCATCTCAAAGGCCTCCTTTGAGTATTCAACATTCAATTTCGGGTCCGCGAATTCTGTGATATTTCCACCCTTGAGGATATGCTTTGCCTGAGAGAAGCCTAGGAGTTTCTGAGTATGATTGAATTCATAATAGATTACAGAATTCTGAAACAACTTGTTTGTCTCACCATTTTCCCCAATGACATTGGCTTTATCACATTCAGATTTAGTACTCGCATCCCAGAAAGAATCTGCAGTAGCACTATTCCAAAGCTGTAGACATCCCCGGCAGCGTTGACATGTCGGTTTTGTCTGTATTCGGGGTCGACATAGCCAAAGGTACCTCTCACTTCAGAGCTAACATGTGATAATCCATTGTCAATGACTTTTGACAATCCAAAGTCTGATAGTTTAGCTTCAAAATCTTGGCCTAGTAGAATGTTAGTAGGCTGCAAAAGTGCAGAATTTCCACCATGTCAGAAACCCGGAGAAAGAATGTAACTGACTGAAAGTATACAACGGAAAAATTATTTCATGAAGATAGTTATTTTTCTCATGTCCATGGTGTCCTTTTCCTTGCAATACATTACTTCGATTAAAATCAAGAGTGCAAAGAAATGTCTATTGTCTCCATTTTCTTTTAATGTGTTGATTGCATATATTTAGTAAAGGGAAAATTTCAAAAAACTACCTTATGGTTTGCCACTTTCTCAATTCGGTCCTTGTGGTTCAAAATTGAGAATACAAGGCGCAATAGTTTCTTACGTTAATCACTTTAGTACCATGTAACATTGTGCATTCACGGTCGCGTCCCGTTTGGCCCCATGGAGCATGTTTGAAGTCCAACCGTATGGATGGGAAGATCATCGAAAAATAAAATTTGGCGCAATCGATTTTAAATACAATTTGGGAACTTGTAGGATCTTCATCTTAACGGTTCTTATTTTATAGGAATCTGAACAGTCCAGAATTTCAACCGTTAAGTGGGAGGACCAAACGGTTACCAAATTGTATGAAAATTGACAGGCTAGCTTATTTTTCGATGATCTTCCCATCCATACGGTTGGAAATCCTTCAAACATGTTTCAGGGGGTCAAACGGGACGTGACCTTGAATCTGCTATATAAGTCTTAAAGTGATTAACATGCAAACCATAGGGTCTTTGTGGTTCAATTTTGAACCACAAGGACTAAATTGAGAAAATGACAAACCACAAGATAGTTTTTTGAAATTTCTCCTTTAGTAAAACTTTTCAAATCAAATGAACCAGAGGAGAAATCCTTTTGAACCACAAATGAGACAAATTAGCTATTGCTTTAACCTGTATAAATATATGAATTTCAGTCGAGTTAACTCAAATGAAGTTAAAGTTCCTGCTGAGAGTTAAATTATATCTATTTTTCCATAAATGTTAACATTCAAATCACCAGAAAATTTGAGTTGATGTTCTGTGAAGTTCTTAGATTTAAGCAATCACTTCATAAATCAGATACTAAACAAGAACCCACACTAAGTTTCAATATTTTAGTGCAAGACTAAACACATTAATCGACAGAGAACTATAAATTTCACACTACAAACACTGAAACTAAATTGGATGTCTTTTGATCAGAAAGAACTAACTAACCTTGATGTCACGATGAACAATGCAGCCTTTGCAATATGTGTGAAGAAACCAAAGGCCACGAGCACTGTCAATAGCAATCTCAAGTCTTTGAAGCCATGAAAGGCATTTATCCTTTCCTGTTATATCTTTAATTAGCATTATTAAGCTACCATGTACCGAATTTTTTTTTCAAAAAAGAATTTCAAAGGAAAGTAGAACAAAAACAAATACCAAATAGCCACTCAGACAGATTGCCATTCGGGCAAAGCTCATAAACAAGAAAACATTCTTCTGCTTCTTCACAATAGCCTCTCGCAGGCTCACAAGGTTACGGTGTCTAACATATGACAGGCTGGTCACTTCTCTCATAAATGTCTCCACATATCCATCCTTAATGATGTGCTTAACAGCAACATGCCATCCATTTGAAAGAACACCTTTGTATACCTTTCCTGATAACTGAATCAGTCAGCAAAAAACCAAGTAATCTACTAAATGTATGTGTAAACAGAAATTTATCGGTGTTGTAGAAAAAATTATGAAAAGTAGCATCCAAAGAGATGAGATGTGTCCCTTCCAATAGGTAACACCCATTCCATTCTCTACATCCTTTCATAAAACCTTTTTATAAAAACCTTTCATTAAACCCTTATATTTTATTATAAAAATATCCAACATTTGAGATGTGTCCCTTCCTAACACCCATTCCATTCTCTACATCCTTTCATAAAACCTTTTTATAAAAACCTTTCATTAAACCCTTATATTTTATTATAAAAATATCCAACAATCGGTTGTTATGATGAAGTTATAGTAAGCAAGAGACATGAATATATGATAAAAAAAAAACTTCCTCACCTGCAATCCCCTGGCCAATGAAGTTCAAAGCATTAAGATTATTTGTAGCAGCATAGATCTCCTTTACTGGGATTTTCTTACAAACATGTTCTTCAAGTATCAAATCCTTAGAAGCTGCAAGTTAGATTGTTAAGCACCATTTGAAAACAATTTAACAAAAAACTGTCCCAAAAATCTACGTAGCATTAAAATATACCACTTTTCCACCTTTTCCTCTTGTGAGGAATTTGATTTAAACCTCCATTTCCACAGGTTCCATGAAGCAATGAGTATCACAATTGCAAGCAAAAATACCGCCCCGATTAGCACCCATTTGACTGTTTATGAGAAAGAAGAGCAAAAAGCTACATAATTGAAGTTAAGCTAAGAAAGGAATATTGATAATTGGGAAAGTTACATAATTGAAGTGTAAGACCCTCTTAACCTGTGGCAGTCATGGTTATTCAGCAAATATTCAACTTGTTCTTCCCCTGAGAAAAAGAAAACATGATGAACTTCAGAAATTTGAGAGCAAATACAATCAATTTTTGAAAATATCAGCCATCAATAAAGATGATCTAATGGAGTAAACAAATAAGTGCTGCTACACTGAATAACTAAAACCTTTAAAAAAGCTGTCTAATAAACTCTTGAAATTAACTTGCAATAGATATTACTATAGGTTTGTTATATAATCTTAATATACTAATGCGTAATCTATAAATATAAATGAGATTGAATGAAATGATTTGCAGAAACCTTTATCATTCTCCATTTGGTAAGATGAAAGCCTAGATAAGAATGTAGTTTTCTTTTGTTGATCATGAGAATCTACAAAAACACAATTACATAATATAATTCAAAGAAGATTAAACTAACCATACTGGCAACAAGTAATTGCACTTGACTTCATAGCAGCCACAAATATCATGGGATCGACTTGTATAATTGTCTTCTATTTGAACATTTCTCAGAAAAAAAAAAAACAGACTAACTTATATACATAATGCAGCATTAATGACTTCAAGTTAAAATATCCAGATCTGAGCCCCTGAGGCGAGAGCGACTCCCGAGATCATTGTTTCCAAGAAGCGTGCTGTTCACCAATAACTCCTATCTCCCCCCATTCGCGATGGTGGGCGGGGAAGGAGGTAAGGCCTTGCACGAGTTGATACACTCGCCATTGAACCAAGCCAGCAGACACAACGGAACTCAAAATCTTGTCTTAGTCCCAATAACATACAATTTAGCTTCTCTGCAGGGGAGACAAAGAGGACCTCTGGCTCACAAAGGCGGAAGGAGATCATGGGCGATGGTGGTTGGGAACCAGGCAGAGAGGAGTCCTCAGACGACAATTCTCACACTGGCCTGACGTTAGAAAAGCTAAAAGCGACAATAGAAGACATGGTGTGGCTCGACAACAATGTCCTCTCCAGGGGGCCTAGTAAAGAGGTTGTACTATATGGGAAAGTTTTTGGTAAGCCACCCTGTTAGATCTTGGCCGTGAGAGTATCTCCAGGCCCGTGAGAGTATCTCTAGGCTTTGGGATAGCCTAAGAGCGTTCTTAGTGGCGGACATGCCAAATGACTTCTACCTGATCTGATGTTCATCGGAAATCTGATACGAATCTTGCTCTTTGAGGGCCCTTGGACAATCAGTCGTATGGTACACCACCTTATAAGGTGGAGGGAAAACTTTCAACCAGTCTTCGAGAAGTTGATGACAGCGACACTCTGGATCCAACTGCACCACCTTCCAGTCAAGTATTGGACCTTGTAAGCATTAGAGGCAGTGACTTCTTTCTTCGGCAGGCTAGTAAGGGTAGACGAAATGACTCTAACAATGAGCAGGTATGAGGTTCACTTAAGGCAGATAGAATTTGGATCTCAATCTAGCCACTCAAATGCAAAGTATGGATAAGGTCTTCCCTGTCAAAGATCTTCATGGCAGTTCTTTATGAAAAACTCCCCTTATTCTATTACAGGTGTGGGGTTATTGGTCATGGAGAGGACTCGTGCGCCGCTGTGTCGGCTGGGTGTCCCTCGAGAGTCACCAAAACCAGACCTGAAAAGTCTGACCCGAAAGGGAAAGGCATTTTGGTCGAGAAGGTCGCTCCTCCTGAGAGAAATACACCAGCTTAGCAAGCAAAGACTTCGTTAGAGGTCATGATATAGCAGGAGGGAGAAAATGATCAGAACTTTGGGCTATGGATGGTCGTCCATAGGCGAGGCCCTGGTTGAGGAGCGACAACTGACAGATAAGATGGTGGCCGGAGAAACAAAGAGAAGCCATGCACTAATCCCAAGGATGAGAGACACTTAGATCTGAAGCATTTGAAAGAACTGTTTGTTGAGAGCCATGTAGCCACTCAGTGGCATGGTTGAGCTAGTGGGGTGGTGCATGAGGAGCACGCCATTGAGCTTGATCGACTCGACTCTTTTCCCTGCCCCCCTCTCAAGGGATGCATAGAGACGTGGGCAAAGCTCCATAGGGGTGTGCGGCTAGAGAGTGAAGCAAAGAGGGCAATCGCGACCACGTGGAGCTTGAGGATGTCCCTAGTCATCAAGAGTCTTTGAGAAGGTTTTTAATAGCCACATCAACAATGAGGAGCTTTGAGAGTTCTCGAAAAAAAAAAGAAAAAAAAGGAGGCACATGATTGGGAGAAAGGGCCCCGAGGAGTAACGCGACATCCTGAGGCTAATCAAATCCCTTGGAGCTAATGACTCATATGTGTTCAGTCTTATTTACAGAGACCCCTTGAAGACCAAAGGTTAATAATTAATAAATCTAATACACATGATTCAATAGTGAATATGGTTGCAGGTGCTCTCATGGGGAACAGAGGAGAAGCCATGGAAGAAGAGGAGATGTATGAAGCTGAGAAGCCTCAAGATTAAGAACAAGGTATGAATTTGGAAGAAGGCATGAGCTCATAAGGAGAAGGAAGTTGGAAAAGAAGCTCAGATGACCCAAGGAAGTTGGTGCAAAAAGGAAGAGTAGAGAAAGAAGTGGAACAATGAAAATCATATAACTATGTTAAATATATTAATGTGGAATTGTAAGGACTTATCAGGGAAAGAGATTGCAAGTAGAATTAACTACGTGTTTAATTATCAAATGCTTCTATTGTATGTCTTGTAGAAACTAGGGCAAATAAGGATAGAATAAGTAGGTTTTGTAGAAAGTTCAAAGCGACTTGTCACTGGGCAACGATACCAGAAATAGGCTTCTTAGTGAGAACCATCGCCTTATAGAGAAGAAAATTAGGAGAAGTAACACTAATTGCACCATCAAGGTATGTCTTAAACCTAATAGTTACATTTGATAACAAAAGGAGTTGGATTATCTCTATGATCTACAAGAGCCAACAATTAACGGAACATAAAAGCACTTGGTCAGCGCTTAGTAAATTGTCAAGCATCTCTGGAGCATGGCTGCTAATGGGTGACTTTAATGTTGCGTGAAGACTATAGAAACAAAAAGAAGGCACATGTAAACAGAACAAAGGAATGACATCTAAATTCTTTAATTCCTTCATAATACACAATAGCCTCTTTGAACTCCGATACTAGGACTTCCTTTTCACCTGGTGTAACAAACAAAAAGGGAGAGCAAGAATCTGGGCAAGATTAGACAGGCTATTAACAAACAATAAGTGGTATGAAGAAATAGTCTCCTACCAGATTAAACACTTGCCAAGATGTTAGTCTGACCATGCTCCGTCTTACTTGAATGTGAACTTAAGAATACAAAAGGGAAAAGGCCATTTAGGTTTAAAAATAGTTGGATTCAATCCAGTGAATGCCAAGATAGTGCTAGAAGTATATGGAATACTAGAACCAATGGCAACTCAATGCATAACCTAAACCATAAGTTTTGCAACTTAAGAAAAGATTTAATAAAGAAATATGGAAGAAACTCAAAGGGCTTAGATACCAGGACTAAAGAAGTAGAGGAAGAAATACTGAAGATAGAGAACATGGAAAGTTGTCTTAATAATGAGGATACCGGCCAGGAATAGAGAATAAGGACACTATATGATAAACATCATGCCCTTTTAAGACAAAATACCACCATGTGGGCCCATAGGTAAAATTAAAATGGTTTGAAAATGGAGACAATAACTCTAAGTTTTTTCATCAAACAACAAGGACACATAGATCACATAACAAGATTAACCAAATAAAGACATAAATGAATCACATGATAGTAGATCCACAGGGAGTTGAGGAGGAATTTTATTAAGTTTTACTCTAAGTTGTGGTAGGACTAGACAAACAGTGAATTTAATGGGCTAATACAGGCACTCTCAGATAACCTCCTAGTGCTAATTGCAAATCAAAGGAAAAGACTAATGACCCCAGTAACAAGGTAAGAAATCTACAAAGCTCTCACAAAAATACCCGGAGATAAGTCCCCTAGCCCAAATGACCTCAATTGTGAACTTTTCAAGGCTTTTTGGAATGTACTAGAGGAATCAATGATTACTGCTATTACTCACTTCTTTGATTACGCTTAGTTATCTACTACTTAGAACCAAACTCATATATGTCTAATTCTGAAAATGATAATCCTATGTATGTTAAAAGCTATATAGGGCAATCTTATTATGCAATGTCAACTATAAAATTATAACAAAAATGCTAACAAATAGAATTAGGAATGTTCTATCACACATTATAGGAAGAGAACAAAGTGTATTTGTAGTAGGGGGAAGTATGTTTGATAATGTCCTAACGACTCATGAATTAGCACACTCATTAGAAAGGGATGACCTACACCTAATGATGATGGTAAAAATGGACATGGAGAAGGCCTATGATGCAATGAAATGGAGTGCCATATATGCTGTTATGATTAAGATGAATTTCCTGATTAATGGGTAAGATGGATAAGAGAGTGTGTAGAAACCTCAATAGTGGTCTTTATTATAAATGGTAGGCTAGGTAGATGGGTTAAACCAGGAGCCGACATAAGGCAATGAGACCCAATATCGCCATACTTATTTATAATAATATCACAAGTACTTACTAACATATTAAACAAAGCAGAATCTTTGAAACTGCTAAAAGGAACCAGGAGTAATAACTTCTTAAGTATGAATCACATGTTATATACTGATGATTTGCTTATGCTATGAAGCATCAAGAAAAAATGCCAGAACTTTAAACATGTATATGAATATATATATTAACATTACAAGCCAGAGAACAAATTGTGCTAAGTTTGAAATCTATTTCCCATCTTGGCTCAATTCAAAGATTAGAAAAGCTATAAGCAACATCCTGAACTTGAAATAGGGAGCATTTCCATTTAAATACTTGGGTTGTTGGGTATCACCTTACAGGATCCCAATGTATTGGTTGATAAGATAGAGGCAAAGTTAGCTCAGTCAAAAACTCTCAGCCTCTCAATGGCCGGCAAAGTAACCTTAGCCAACCATGCAATCATGTCAGTGCCATTGTATGATTTAAATATCTATGCTATACTTGATAGTATATTGGATAACATTGCCAAACTAGTCAAAAGCTTCATTTAGTCTAACAAAAATACAGGTGGGGCCTCCATCTTATTAACTGAGGAGCCATTAATACAAATCCTAGACTTGAGGGTGGATTGGGCATTAGGGATCTAAAAATAATGAAGATAGCACTCCTATCTAAACATGTTCTAGATTTGGTCAATGAGAAGAACAAAATGTGGGTGCAATTAATGGAAAGAAAATATGGAATTTTAAGGCTTTAGGATATGCCAAAGAGTTCAAATATGCCTTGGGGTTATAGATCACTGTTAAATATAATACTGAGAATTAGAAATAACATTGCACCAACCAATTAATATAACCGCAAAGGATCCCATACTTCAACACTCATGGCTTGTTGATATGCCAATATAGTTCAAACCTAGCTACCTTTATAAATATGAATTATGACTTCACTAACATACAAGTTACAAAGTTAACTAGGGCAAATAAATGGGACCATGAAGTAATTGATGACCTCTTCCTCGAGAATGTGGCAGAGACACTCAAAGGCAAGATATTTGTTCAAGATCAAGAACATGAAAACTGAAAATGAGACCCAGGAACAAGGGGTGCCACTTTAACAACAACAATATATGAAGCCCTTAGACCCAAGACAAAAACAAACCTCTAGTCGAGTTAGAAGAAGTTGTGGAGACTACAAGTTGCTCCTAAAATAAGATACTTCTTATAGAAGTTGCTTCATGGAAGACTACCAAGGACTACTCGTATAGAATGAATATTAGACCACTAAGAGTAATACTTGCAGGCAACCAATATATATACCTTCCAAGCATATTAAAACAAAAAAAGGACAGATTACAATTGGAGGACTTGATAGACAACAAAGAAGTGTAAACACATGCTAAATGAGATAGAAGTTGGGGGATACGACAGATAGCAAGAGAGGGAAATACACTTGTAGATAGCTTGGCAAAGGAAGCCAGAAAAAACAGGAACTAAGGTCCTGTATGAAAAAGATCAACAAATGCCTGATGCCTGACTGGTTACAAGAAAAGTTTTGTAAACTTATTAGTACTGTGATTGGCAACTAGCTTAGAAGTTCTCACTACCACACAATATATATATATATAAACATCCTTTAGTTCATTCTTTAAATACTTAAATCTCAGCAATTCATTCCATAAGAACTTGCAGCTATCATACCATAAAACACAACATAATAACCTTCTCAAATGCATGCCCAATTTCAATTAGAGAAGAGACCAACATTGAGCATTCAAGAAAAAGAAAATGAGAGACACATACACCATGCATGAAATCAAATTAAGAAGGGAGAGAGGGAGATTACCCCAAGTGAGCAATTATTTTTCTGGGAGTACTGACAAGCACGGCAATGTTTGATTGGCTAAAGAATCAGATGAGGTTTTGAAGTTGAAGGGTGAGGGTGGGAGGTAGAGAGGGTGATGCCGGCCATTGATGAACAATGCTCTATGTATTAATTGTTTTGATCTTAATCATGTTTGTCAATTGTTCATGGCTTCACTTTCTTGATTCCCTCGTTCAAGTTTTGGCTCTTTTGGAGCAACCCGAGGATAGCAAGACAAATGGGAGACGTAGGAAGAGCCATGCAACTTCTACAACTCTCTCTCTCTCTCTCTCTCTCTCTCTCTCTCTCTCTTTTATTTTTTTTTTTAATTTTCGGATTAAAAAATTAAAAATATTATTTGAGTTTTTATTTTTATTATTCTTATAAGCTACAGATCCTCAAGGGTGGGAAATTATTTATCAATCTTATATATATAAAAACTATATTCACTCTAGGTAGGTAATTAATGATTTTTTTTATTTAATAGGTAAATATATAAAGAATTTGATTTTTCGAGTGACAGAAACTTTATTATGGAGAAATTATAGAGTTATCAATACAACCTCTTTTTATTATTAAAAAAACTTGAATGTTTATTAACTGAAAGAAAGGTACTTGTGCTACAAAGTCTGAAAATTTTGTTTGCCATTCTTGTTTTTGGATATAAATACATGCCAAGTTATTTAAGAAATGGGATCTCAACCACTAACATAACTATCAAACAAAACTCATATAAATTAAGCCGGAAGGATAAACAGTGCTATAGCAATGACCAGTTCCATTGAACAAGATATAATAATGATGTTGATTTGCCGGCTTGGTTAGGCATTCCATCAACCCATATATATATAGTTTGAAATTTAATAGTAAAATTAATAAAGATACTAAACAAATAAAGATAAGCATATAAGAAGAACAATTTGAAATGCAATGACCCAAGGCGCTATTAATACTTTGGTCATTTGCTAAAATGGGGGATTCTCTTTTGGATGACCAATTAAGGATCGAATCCCCACTCTTAGAGGGTCAAGTATGGTGTTATTCCCTTGTTGGACTAACACAGGGTTGAGTAGCCCGCATTACTTGATCGGTATATGGTGTTATTCTCCTGTGGACTAACTTAAGATCGAGTGATCACGCCTACACACGACTTTGACTTACCTTCAAGGGCATTTGTTGTTTTGTGAATACTTTAACCAACAAACTCGATCTTGTTATTTAACTTGATTAACATGCATATAGATTAAAATTAATAATGTAAGAATAGTAAAACAAATAACATATTTAAAATGATATTATCTTTATGTGACTTATGTCCATTACACTGCCACCATACTTCAAGACCGAAAGTGTATCGCAGTCGCTTGTTACTTGGTGATTTTTACTTGTGATTCTTGTAACCATGACTAGTTGGCTTATTGGGTCATGTTAGACCCTTACTTGGTGTTATGGTACATGTGTATATGAGTGTATATGTCTCATGTAGCCATACTTAGATATTTTTATCTTGTTTACAGCTGTAATACAAGTGGTAGAGTAGACCATGTTTGTAAGGGCTGGAAAGTCCAAGTGATGGGATAGGTTGGCAGCAGCCACCATACTTGTAGTTTGAATTTTTGTAGCTTCTTCTCCAAGAGAAGACTAGTTGTTCATTTGCTTGGTTGGTAAGCAAGAGCTGAATGAGAAGAGTTTTCCATTCTCTCAAACTTGAACTCTCTTGAATGCTCTTGGTGTATTTCTATACTTAGCTTCTGCCCCTCTTTGTTTGGTGCTTGTATGTGGTGCTGAACCTCCTTGCAAGGCTGGCTGGAGTTGCTTATTTGGTGAAGTGATTGTCCAGCGACATCACGGAGCTCGGGAGAACCTCGTTTACTCTGATCTTGTTGAGGTGAAGCCTAAGGTCGTGACAGGTTGGTATCAAAGCTACTGCTGAGAAAAGCTCCGATCTGTGCTGCTGTTGCTGTTCTTTCGATAAAGAAGCTTCAAGTTGTAGCAAATGGCTGGTTCTCAGGCTGGTGGTTCCAAGGATCTTTGGCCGGGGTCGTCACGGAGACTTCATACCGCGAGGAAAGGAGAAGAGAGGAAGTCTAAGTCTAAGTCCAAAGAGCCTCCCTCAAGATAGAGAGGAACTTCGGTGATGTTCAAGAGTGGCTTTCATGGAGAAAATTTGTCGGAGACATCGCTATTCGCTTGGAAGATGACTTTGTGTCGCCTTCAAGCTTGGATAATGCCATGGAGAAGTTCAAAACTGAGGTGCAGGCTACCTTGGATGGCATGATAAATAGCTTCATGGATGAAGTCAAGGCTGAGGTGAAAGAGACCAAAGATGAACTTGCTACCTTTCAGGAATCTGTCCATAAGGATATGCAAGACATGAGGGACAGTTTTCAGCAGGAGATGCAGGCTCTCAAAGACGATTTGGCTTTGTGCAAGAAGGCTCTTGCTGGGCAAATTACGGTGCATGACTCGGTCAGGTTTGACGCCCCTAAACCCTCTTCATATAATGGCAAGAGGGATGCCAAAGAGCTTGACTCATTTATATGGAGTATGGAGAGGTACTTGAAGCATTCAAATGGTGCTAGTGATGAAGAGAGGATTTCTGTTGCAACTCTCTTCCTCACGGGTAATGCTTTGCTATGGTGGCGAAGGCGCAACAGAGAGATTGGGCTGACTTCAAGGATGATTTCAAGAAACACTTCTATCCGGGCAATGCTCTGTCTGAAGCTAAGGAGAAATTCAGGTGGTTGAGGCATTCCGGAACCATTGGGCAATATGTGACGGAGTTCACCAATTTGCTGTTTGAGATCTCTGACTTGAAGGAGGAAGACAAGCTGTTGTATTTCATGAGTGGCTTGCAACCCTGGGCAAGGACTGAACCAGGAAAGCTGCTGATCCTAAACCAAATGTGCCTAAGGGAGGGCAGGTTGGGAAGCAAGGGGGCAAAGAATTCCACAACAAGGGCAAGAAGGACTACAATCACAAAGGTGTGGGAGCTGACAAGGGTGGATACAGAGGCAAGAACTGGCAACAAAAGGGCAATTACAACAAGGAGAAGGCTGCTGCGTCTACTCAGAATCAGCCTCAAGTTGCTAGGGGTTGCTACCTTTGGGATGGGCCACACTTTGTACGGGACTGTCCCAAGAAGAAGGCAATGAATGCCTTGGTTGCTCAGTTGGATGAGAAGGAGAGTGACCCTGCAAACATGAGCTCACTCTGCCTCATTGGTGTTGTGGGGAAGGAAGCACAGCAGCCAGGTGCACAGGTTGATCTACCTAAAGGCTTGATGTATATATGTTGATGCTTTGGTGAATGGGAGACATTCACAAGCGCTGCTGGATACTGGTGCTACCTGTTTTATCTCTTGTGAGGAAGCCAAGAAGCTGAAACTCAAAGTGTTCAAGTCTGAAGGGTCTATCAAAGCTGTGAATTCTGCGGCACACAACCGCTTGTTGGTGTTGCTAGAAATGTGGTGCTGAAGTTGGGCAAATGGGTTGGACTGCTGAACTTATCTGTCATTCCCATGGATGATTTCACACTTGTGTTGGGTATAGACTTCATGGAGAGGGCCAAGGCCATTCCAATCCCTCATTCTAATGTACTGATGATCACATAGAAGGGCCAAGACATCTTCATTCCTGCAATCAGGTTGGCAAAACAGAAGAAGCAAGTGCACACTCATGGCAAGGAGGTGGCTGCTCTTTTTGCCTTGCAACTGAAATCAGGTCTGCAAAAGGGTGAGGAGACCTATCTTGTGTCGTTGAGGGCCGAAGATGCAGGTGTTGTGAGTCCTCAAGTGTTGCCCCACGATGTTGCCCAAGTGTTGGAAGAGTTCAAATAGGTGATGCCCAAGGAGTTGCCCAAAGTGCTGCCACCACGAAGAGAAGTTGACCATGCAATTGGTGGAGCACAGTGCAAGGCCTCCAGCCCGGTCCCCATATAGGATGTCTCCCCCTGAGCTTGCTGAATTGAAGAAGCAACTGAATGAGCTGATTGAAGCAGGTTTCATTCAGCCATCAAAGGCTCCATTTGGTGCTCCAGTCCTATTCCAGAAGAAGAGAGATGGAAGCCTTCGCATGTGTATTGATTATAGGGCTTTGAACAAACTCACTATCAAGAACAAATACCCAATTCCCTTGATTGCAGATCTCTTTGATCAATTGGGGAGTGTAAAGTTCTTCACCAAACTTGACTTGCGCTCCGGGTATTGGCAAGTGAGGATAGCCCCGGGAGATGAAGCAAAGACAACTTGTGTCACAAGGTATGGTGCATTTGAGTTCTTAGTTATGCCATTCGGTTTAACAAATGCTCCTGCCACATTTTGCACATTGATGAATCAAGTCTTCAAGCCTTTTCTTGACAAGTTTGTAGTTGTGTACTTGGATGACATAGTAGTGTACTCAAATTCTTTGCAAGAGCATGTTGTACATTTAAGGGAGGTATTTCAAGTGTTGAAAGAGCACCAGCTCTATGTGAAGAAGGAGAAATGTTCTTTTGCTCAAACTCATGTGTCATTCTTGGGGCATTGTATCAAGGAAGGCAAGATCATGATGGAGAATGACAAAGTGAAGGCTATGCAAGATTGGCAACCTCCCACCAAGGTTACTGAATTGAGATCTTTCCTTGGCCTGGTGAACTATTATAGGAGATTCATCAAAAGCTACTCATTGAGAGTAGTCCCCTTGACTGATTTGTTGAAGAAAGCCAATGTTTGGGATTGGTTTGCTGCCTGTCAAGCTGCATTTGATGATCTTAAAGCTGCTGTCATGGAGGAGCCTTGTCTTCAACTCCCAAATCAAGAACTGGCTTATGAAGTGCACACCGATGCATCAGATTTCGCAATTGGTGGAGTGTTGATGCAGGCTGGTCATCCAATTGTTTATGAGAGCATAAAACTGGATGAAGTGGAGAGGAAGTACACCATTCAGGAGAAGGAAATGACACCCATTGTGCACTGTCTGCGGACATGGAGGCATTATTTACTTGGTTCTGAGTTTACTGTCTTGACTGATAATGTAGCCACTTCATACTTCCAATCCCAGAAGAAATTGAGCCCAAAACAGGCCAGATGGCAGGATTTCTTGGCTGAATTTCAATATGTGCTGCTGTACAAGCCAGGAAAGGCCAATGTTGTTGCTGATGCACTCAGTGAGGGAAGTTTGAGTTCTTTCTTTGTTTTTCAAAGTTCTTGGTGAGCTGAAAGACAATATTAGGGAGTGGTTGAAAGTGGATGAAGTTGCTCAGAACCTTATCAAGCTGGTGGAAGAGGGGAAGACACATAAGTTTTGGCTAGAGGATGGTGTGCTCTATGCCAAAGGCCAGCGCTTGTATGTGCCGAAATGGGTCAACTTGAGAAGGAGGATTCTCAAGGAGTGTCATGACACCTTGTGGGCTGGCCACCCAGGTGTAGAAAGAACTCTAGCATTGGTGCAGGATGCCTATTTCTGGCCCAAGATGTTGGGTGATGTAGAGTTCTTTGTGAAGACATGCTTGACATGTCAAGAAGGCAAAGGGGAGACTAAATCAGCTGACCCTTGAGGCCGGTGCAACCTTTGCCCATTCTTGAGAGACCGTGGGAGAGTGTTTCTCTGGATTTCATTTCTACATTACCTTCTTCAAAGGGGTTTGGCTCTATCTTGGTCATAGTTGACAGATTTTCAAAGTATGGCACTTTCATTCCAGCCCCAGCAAAGTGTTCTGCAGAAGAAGCTGCGGCCTTGTTCCTGAGCAACATTGTCAAGTATTGGGGTGTTCCTTCAAGCATAATCAGTGATAGGGACTCACGATTCACTGGCGGCTTGTGGAGAGGTATCTTTAGACTGCTGGGCACTGATCTGAAATTCTCCACAAGTATGCATCCCCAAACTGACGGCCAAACTGAGCGCATGAATGTATTGGTGGAGTTGTATTTGCGCCATGTTGTTGCAGCTAACCAGCAAGATTGGGCCGAGTACTTGGATGTGGCTCAGTTCTCTTATAACTTGCAGAAATCTGAAGCAATTGGGAGGAGCACATTTGAGGTGGTGCAGGACAAGACCCAAAACACCTTGGTGCAGTGCACAATGAAGCTCCTTTGGCGGCCGTGAATTCCGCGTGTGCTTGGGATGATGAGCGAGAACTGACCAAAGCTTGCTTGGAGCGCGCTGCTATGCGCATGAAGCGTTGGGTTGATTTGAAGAGAAGACCCCTTGAGTTCCAAGTTGATGACCTTGTAATGGTAAAGATGATCTATAAGCAATTTAAATCAGCAAGGCATTTGCACAAGGGGGCTGATGAAGAAGTATGAGGGCCCATTTCGGGTGGTGAGGCGAGTTGGAGCTGCTCCCTATGAGATTCAGCTGGCGCCTAGGTTGAAGATTCACAAGGTTTTTCACATTAGTAACTTGAAGCCTTTCTATGCGGATGAGGGTGATCGGGGCACAAATCAACCCAGTGATCCTCGAGGAGATGAGGTTCTCGCCATAGCCCGCCATGAGGGCATTGCTGCTATGGGTGTGGGAGAGTGTCATGACACTGACCGAAAGTGTCTTGTACTGCTACTTGACTGATTTTTACTTTTGATTCTTATAACCATGACTAGTTGGCTTATTGGGTCATGTTAGACCCTTATTTGGTGTTATGGTACATGTGTATATGAGTGTATATGTCTCATGTAGCCATACTTAGATATTTTTATCTTGTTTACAGCTGTAATACAAGTGGTAGAGTAGACCATGCTTGTAAGGGCTAAAAAGTCCAAGTGATGGGATAGGTTGGCAGCAGCCACCATACTTGTAGTTTGAATTTTTGTAGCTTCTTCTCCAAGAGAAGACTAGTTGTTCATTTGCTTGGTTGGTTAAGCAAGAGCTGAATGAGAAGAGTTTTCCATTCTCTCAAACTTGAATTCTCTTGAATGCTCTTGGTGTGTTTCTATACTTAGCTTTTGCCCCTCTTTGTTTGGTACTTGTATGTGGTGCTGAACCTCCTTGCAAGGCTGGCTGGAGTTGCTTATTTGGTGAAGTGATTGTCCAGCGCCATCACGGAGCTCGGGAGAACCTCGTTTACTCTGATCTTATTGAGGTGAAGCCTGAGGTCGTGACAACACGGAGGCAGAGGAAAAAGAGTGGAGAAACTGAAAATTACAAGAGAGTAACCTAACACACAACTTTTAATATATCAAGAACACTCGAATCTTGATTTTATGAGGGTTGCATGTGTTTATTAAATTTACATAATAAATTCAACAATATGAATGTTTAATTTAATTTAAATACATAGTAACCTACATAAAATAGTTCAATATCTGTAATTAAGAAGTTATTACTAGCTCACCATCTTTTATATATATATAAGAGTTTTTTATTTATCACCCTTTAAAAAATAATCAAATTATTTGTCACCTCATCATTTTTCACTAGTATCTTATAACATTTTTTTATTTTTATTTTACTTGTCATCCATTAACAACTAAAGTTCAACGTAATTATAAAATGAATATAACAGAAATGAAGATGTTAATGTAGATGAGTGGTCATACAAGATTGGACAAGATTAAAATTAAACACTTCCGATATAAGGTGCATGTTGCACCAATTGAAGATAAAATAAAAGAAGGGCATTTAAGATAGTTTGGACAGGTGCGTCATAGATCCTTAGGTGCCCCAATTAAAAAATGTAATAGTTTAGTAATAGAATATAAGAAGAAGGACAGAGGTAGGCCTAAGATTATATAAAGTGAGAGGTAATGTCTAAGGACCTACGTATATTAGATATTGAACCGAATCTTATCTTTGATAAAGGGATATATAGACAAAAAATCCATATATATAGCCGACCCCTTCTAGTATGGGATTAAGGCTTAGTTGTAGTTGTTGTTGTTTTCCACCCCTTGAGTTAGTTCCCCTAATTAAAGGCATTGAATATTTTTAAAAATTATTTCTAAAACTAAGTAAATACAAAAATACCCTCTTCTGATAAATAAAAATAAAAAAAAATTACAGATTGACCTGAAAGAGGTTATAAGTTGATAGAGATAAATTTGGAGGAACACGTGGAGTCAACCCAGCATAACATGTGGAAAGATCTGAGCCCTTGGTTTCTTCCAACCAGTTCGTCATGACATCACCTCTGTTATGCACCTCCTCGGATCACTAGATGGTCTCATCTACACAACTTCATGGACGCCCCTCGGGCAGCCACAAATCCATCCCTCCTCATATTTATAAAGCGACAACTCCCCAGTTCCGTGGAGAAGACTTCCCATCTAGGGCCCATATCATCACTAACATACCGAAGCAACCTACAGCCAAAGGATCCAAGGAGATTACCGAGGAGCCTTGAGTCCGAAGAGGGCACACCTGAAACCTATAAATAGCGGGTACCTCACACCAATCAGGGGACTCTTCCTTTCGACACTTCCAGTCTCTCACCCTCTCTTTCTCTCCACTCCATTTCCCTCTCATGTAACCCCAGAAACATCAATAGTGGATACCTTTCTCCCAAACGGGAGACTCGTGGTTTTTCCCCCGATTTGTGGGATTTTCATGTTAAGCTTTGGTATTCTTTTCTTTGGTTTGTTCTTTCTTGATTTTTCTTGAGTTCTCCCCAAAAACACTAAATAAATTCAAATGTTAGCCGAATTTGAGAATCTTTCTTGAATTTGTGTAGATGAGACCGTTTAGTGATCCGTGGAGGTGCATAACCGAGGTGATGTCATGACGAATTGGTTGGAAGAAACCGAGGGCTCAGATCTTTCCATGTGTCATGCTGGGTTGACTCCACGTGTCCCTCCAAATTTATCTCTATCAAGTTACAATCTTCTATGTCACAAGAAATTCTCCCAACAAAACATCAATTTTTTTATGCCAACCTGTATTATTAAATCAAAGGAAGCCAACCAATAAAAAATAAAAAATCAAATTGGAGGAAATTCAGATTTTTTTTCCTTTCAATTATTTTCATCCAAAGCTAACATGCCTTGAATAGTAGAAGTTATGTTTTTTGAAAAATTGAATAGTAGAAGTTATTCATTGTGGAAATTAAACTGCAATATTGTCACTTGTCAGCTTAGCGTGTGAGAAACGTGCTCTAGAGGAACATGACTTGACTATAATTATTAGCATGGACTGCCTCATATATCAGTATTACTATATATGATATTTATCAAGTCATGTAGGCTCTGCTAAAAAAGGTTATTGGATGGGAAGAACCAACAATCCAATTAGTACAAGACATATTGACTGTCGTAGTATTAATTTTGTCCAAAGTCAAAACAAAGGGCCAACATATTCAATTTTGTTGACTAGTTTTGAAGACAATAATATTGTAAGATATTAATGTAGAAGAGTTGAAGGCATGTGTTTGAATTAATAAAATGCCTTATATAGACTAAAGATAATGATATACAGCAGTACTATTCTTTCATTTCAAAAGATGAAAACAGTTCAACGTCATAGTGGTTTTTTTTCCTTTTTTCTTTTTTTATTAAGGTGACAAACACCCTCATAATGGTAAGAATGAGGACTAGCACAGAGCCCACTTAATGCACCTAAATTCCTATATTTATAAGAGAAGGGACTTGATCTTGGATTCATCCAGAAAAAGCGGAACATCTTAGTAAAACAACATTGGACAACACCATACTTGACACTTCCTATTCTCTCTATGTTGATCATCACTCTACTACCGTTTTTTTTTTACGGAAAGAGCGGTTGGCTAGCCAACTACTAAGTCTAGTCAGGGGCGTGCATCGACCTCGGTTCGATCAGAGGCGGGCGGGATAAGTGCACAATCAGTAAGAATTCCCACTCACGCCTCTGAACAAATACCCAGATAAATGCCCTCACCCACGGATTCGAACCCACGCCTACAACGAGGCGAAAGTCTTAGTGGGGACCTGGATACCAATAGACCCTTCATCACTCTACTACCGTTGCCTTCATTATATATATATTACAAGTGGTATACCTAAATCAAGTATTTGAAGAGCCTGCCTATTTTGTAAGAGTGGAGATTCGATCCTGGGACCTCCATAGAGAAATCCTCCATCTTAACAAGGGACTTAGGTACAAATAGACCTGTGAGTCGTTGGTAACTTGTTTTTATTATTACACTTCTCAGGGTAAAACATATATGTCTACTATTCGACAAAAATCAGAAAAATAAAGGAAAATATATGGATGCAAATATAAGATCTTTGGAAATTCGAATTTAAATTTAATGTTTTGACAAAAGCTGTTAACCTCCATCTTAGCCAAGCTTGAGTTGCTTTAAAAAAAAAACCAAACCACTACTTGAATGGTATGTATTTGTTTAAAATAATGTGAAATATAACTAACTAAAACATAAAATAGAAAATTAATTTAAAATATAGAAATTCATAATGTTTATATAATAGAAAATTTATTGAATTTTATATGGCTAAATCTGAGCTATATAGCCTATATTTATAATGTCAGATTGAGTTTGAGTGGTCAAATAATCATATAATATTTTATTTTTGTTCAGAATAGTAAGATTGAACCGATCGAGTCAACAAACTTGAGCTGATCATGTATGACTCGTGATCTCTTCAACTTGCTCACATGATTGAATTTTAATATCTTAAATAAATTATCTTACAGCTCTAAATTTTACTCTCAACTCGTCTAATTAGATTTATTTATTTATTTCCCAATTGTACTATAAACTTTTTAATTAGTTAGGGTTCTAAGGTCTTTTCTTTGTTAGTATGACATTTGGTCTAGTATATATTGCACTGGTACAAAGGTAAAATTGATATCAAATTTTTTTTCACCAATGAGTTGTACTAAATAATTTTATAATAAAAAATAAAACAAGACTTAATAATTTATTAAAACCCGTTCTAATGATCAAATGAAACATATTTAGATATCTTTAAATCTATACATCATGTCATATGTTGTATCAACTTAGTAAAAAATACTTCTCACAAAATTTTGAACAGAAGAAGATATACAGAAGAGTCTGTAAATTAAAATTTTAAGCTAGATTCAAATGACAGGAATTAAAAATTTAAATTATCAAGCTGAGTCTAAAACTTTGGGTTCATAAGATAATTAATTTAGTCTAATATAAAGTTACCGTACATTATATATAGTTTTTAATAATTCACTTTGCCTTGACCAAGAAGATCAACTATACCGTAAGTATCACTGAATGGGGATCACTTCAAGGATAAATCATTAGAAACAAACCACAAAGGAGTATTCTGCCGAAATGTAACCTTGAGAGCCTAATTGAGGTGACAAAAAGGAATCATATACATGCAGCTATTTATATACTGGTATTAATTAATTTATCATAAATAAATCAATATGATTTATTATTATTATTTTTTAAAATCACTTTGCAAACGTGAAAAATATAATAGAATAAAAATATCCTCTTCTTCCAAGTCGCCTTGTTTGAAAGTTTTGAGTTTGGTGGACGTTGAAAAGGAAAGAACTGACACATTGCTTGTACATGTACACCTGTAAATGGTGGCAATTGGGGGTTCCCAACTCTAGTCTATAAATGGGAATCGGATCCCCCTCTCACAATTCCCATACTCTCATCACCACCAGTAACCATTTACTTCATTCTCTTGAGAGATCAGCTCTAGCTAGCTATCTGAAGAAATTAAAGATACAGTGCTTTTATCTGTATGTCTCTGATCACTTCCTTCATCATATATATATCTCTATCTTTCTTTTCATTGATATGTACATATATATGTGTGTGTGCTAACTTGAATTATATATGTTTGTCTTAACTCATGAAGCAGGATCATCAATCATCAATGGCGTTTGTGGTCTCTGATGAAGTTTTGAGCACTTATGTACCAGTGGTGGTGTACTGGGTTTTCTCAGGGATATACGGACTTCTAGGTTACTTAGAAGGTTGTCGTTTGCACCCAAAGGGTGCAGAAGAGGAGGAGAATGTTGCCTCTAAACTCCAAGTTCTCAGAGGTGTTCTTCTCCAGCAAGTAGTTCAGATAGCAGTTGTAACCCTAATGATGAAGGTATTATAAACATGTCAACTTAATTTGTATCTATATATATACTTTGATCGATAAATAGATTGAGAGATATATATAACACATGCATGCATGGTTCTCTTATATATATGCAGGTTGTCGGCGATGAGGGTATGGCGCCACAGCAGCCGTCTTTTCTAGTGTGTGCATGCCAGTTCTTGATAGCCATGGTGGTTCTTGATCTGTGGCAGTACTTTGGGCATAGATACATGCATGTAAACAAGTTCTTGTACAAGCACATACACTCAAAGCATCATGCACTGGTTGTGCCCTATGCATGGGGGTCTCTCTATAACCATCCCTTGGAGGGCCTCCTTCTTGACACTATTGGTGGCTCTTTGGCCTTCCTTCTCTCCGGCATGACACCGAGGACTAGTATCTACTTCTTCTCCTTTGCCACCATTAAGTCTGTGGACATGCACTCTGGCCTGTTTCTCAGGTGGAACCCTCTGCAAGTGTGTTTCAGGAACAACGTTGCGTACCATGATATTCACCACCAGCTCAAAGGAAACAAGTTTAATTATGCACAGCCTTTCTTTGTATCTTGGGACTTCATCTTTGGCACTCACATGCCTTTCACTGTGGAGGAGAGGAAGGGAGGAGGTTTTGAGGCTAGGCCAGTCAAGGATGACTAAATATATATATATCTTAGACTCAAATATATATATGATTATTATATGTAATAACTTTGATTGAATTGATCTGTATTTTTTTTTGCTATATATATATTAATGAAGATCAAATGTGTTGTTTATTTAATTAAATCAGCTGATGTTGAAATTTCCGATCTTTTGCTAATGATTTATATACGTCTACATAACAATCTTTAGACTGGAGACTGGTTATTTATTTCCAAGGTTTGCTTTGACTGCATGTTGAGAAAAAAATAAATTAAAGAAAAATATCTTTCACTACTCAGCATAGTCTTGATTGGGAGTTATATATGAGGATGAGCTTGTGACAGGGTTTAGAAGTTAAACTGTGAGGAAAGAGTGGGAAAGCTCAAGAAATACGAAGTTCCCGTGGTAAGTGTTATAAAGCATAATTGAAGCATTATAAAGGTTGAATTTTATTGACATACTAATTAGGATATTAAAATGAATGTGCGGATATGATGATGAATCCATGAAATTTTAGGGATAAATTGAGGTACAAATGAATTAGAATGGTTATAAGATGGTGTGCTAGAAATTTAGAAAGAATTGTATGAAGTTTGAGCTTTGATTTAGAGAATTAATGATTCTCTCTTCGACACTATTATAGCAATTACTATAGAGGCACTGTAGCAAAGAACCTGAAAGTTCTGAACGGATAGTCCGGCTTGTTAACCGGGTGTTGTAAGACACGTTGTAACTCTCCGAAGAAGATAATCACTAAAGGTGTAGAGTAAACAGATACACAAGTCTCTCTTATATACACAAGCACCTCCACTCTTTGATTAACAATGTCCACTATCACCCTCCTCCTCAAGGGAATACTCTAGTCGGCACACCTTAATCCTCAGAGTCCTGGTCTTAAATAGAAGTCTCCCTGCCTCCATACGACAGCTACACCCTTTAGGATCTCCCAAATCTCCCCGACTTACCAAAGTGAACTCCTTCCACATTTGGCTGTTGCAACTTAGTTATAACCGGAATTGCAACACGGCTCGGCTAATGAACCTGGCCAAGGCTACAGCATCCATCACTCTTCGATCTCGACACATTTCCAACTTTCCTGGTTGAGTTCCGAGTCTACTATGTCGGATCCACCTAATCCCGACCAACGCGACTAGCCGATCCACCTCTCCGTCACGTACTCAGCCCTTCATGGTCGCACCCCACCATGGCGGGAGCTCATCATTTATCAACCTTCATCTCTGATCATGCAAGGTTGAGCTGTTAGATTGACTCCACCAATCTCTTTCCAAGCTTGGTCTCAATTCACCCCAACTTGGCCTGTCATGCTCCATTTGTCTCCACCATCTTTGGTAACCAAATATGGTCTTCAATCTTCCCTTGATTTGGCTTCAATCAACAGCTACATCAATCACATATAGCTTGCCAAATCTAATCTTCAATCAGGTCCAAATCCCCTCCTTCCTATGTATGAAGAATATCAATCTTTCAGCCACTTGCATGAAGCCTCCTAATCAGTGTGCATGCCACCTTCAATCAGCCTTAGACGTTGCTTGCATGTGCATACAATCTTCAATCAATTATCCTTGTTTGCATGACCTTGTTCAGCATCTACTTGGGCTGCACCTGAAATAATCTTCAAGTCATCTGAGTCACTGGCTTTAACCATGTTGACTTGTTATGTCAAATGATGCCATCCTAGTGCAGTTGCACTAACAGAACCAAATTGGGCTAACAAACAGTTAGCGACACATGGAAAAATTAATCTCAGGAGAAATCAGTATCTCCTTGTTCAGTATTTGATAGAGATTCCTCATCCCACTATAGAAGCAACAATCTCCATTAGCACACCTATATATGTCATGGAGTGAATTTCTCATCACAGTTGAAACAAAAGCCCTTAGCTCTCCTCGGCTGCATTTCATTTAAGCTTATTTTTCTGAAGGGTTGATTCACAATCGCAGGACCTGGCAATGTAGGAATTGCACTTGTCTGACCGGATGCTATAGAAGCTGGAACGAGTTTATTTGTCTAAACATGAGTTTGTCCAACATTGACTCCACTAAATGGAGTTAATGTTTGGATTGTACTGAGATCTCCTAGCCCGACAGTATACTTCTCTTCAAACAACATGGCTAGAGTAACTGCCTTGGTCAAAGATTCTGGCTGCCAAGGTATGACATCCCTCTGCAATTCTCTCTTCAATCCACTTATGGAGCACCCGTAAGAGTCAGCAGAGGCAATTCCCTCAAGTCTGTTGGCCCATGCAGTAAAGCTAGGTTGAATAATAACTGGCCACTAAATCCTCTTGAGTTAATTTGAACAAGGAATACCGAGGACACTCACATACAAAAGGTCAATATTATACCTCAATAGCTTTCACCAAAGAAGACCATGAATTCACACAGTACCACAACCTCGTCAAAATGAATTGCTGATTTTTTTTTTGTTGTTGAGAAAAGTGAATAAATCACATACTTTTATTATAGGAGCATCATGTTAACATAGATTGAACCCATATTGGGTTCGATACATAGCGATACGATATCCCTCATAGTTTCCCATGTTCCATGTTCCCCTATCGGTGCTCAGGGGCACTCCTGGAAAGCCCTTTAATTAGCCTGGGTGTCCTCGAAGTCCCTCCCTGGAGAGTGTTGCGGGTCCTCGTCCCGTGTAAAGGCAAGACTTCTCTTCACGATCGACTTCATTGCCACCAACTTCGGCTTTTGGATGTGTGAGCTACATCAAACCAAGACAACGTTAATTAGGAAGTCAATGTCACGGATTGTTTTTGTGAAAACGTGTTGTTTATTATGAAAGCATCTCCTATTGTGTTCCAATCACACTGTTCATGAGATGGCTATAGATAGCAGCTTCCATCCAATGCGGGCGTTCCTGGGCAAGAGATTGACGATGGCGGTTTGGCCCCACAGGTCTTGTATTTGTGAGGGGGGTTTCCCAGCTAGCATAACTGCATGAAGTGCTGCCATATATTTTTTGAATATGGGCAATGAAGGAGAAGGTGTTGTACCGTTTCCTTCTATTCCTCATATAGATAGCAAGTAGTCATGTTTCCATTCCATCCTCGTTTCCTTAGGTTATCTAAGGTGAGGGTTTTGTTATCCAACACTAGCCAGAAAAAGGCCTTGATCTTGTTAGGGTATGGTAATTTCAAGAAGCTCTGACCGATTTTTGTCAGGATTCCCCCATCGGTCAAGAACCGGTAGTAAGATTGTACTGTGAAATTCCTTTGTGCTGTTAGCTTCCAGCTTCTTCTATCATCTTACGCCCTGGGCTTCCTATAACTTCCTAGTGAGTTGTTCTATCTTTTGGCTCCTCCCTGATACAGCGTGCCCTCTACGAGTATTAAGTCACCTTGGGCTAGAGAGGTTATCGATTCTTGCATCGTGTGTTCCTTTCTTTGGGCCATAGCATAAAGGGCAGGGAATGTGTTCCGCGATGCCTGTCCATCCAACTAGTTGTCAGACCACAAGTAGACTGTATTCCCCCTTCCAACTTCTACCATCATGTTGTGAAGTAATGCTTCCTGCTCTTGTGTGACCCTCTTCTAGAAGAATGATGCTCATGGAGGGGCCGGGATGTAGGGATCTAACTCTAGCCCTCTGAAGTTGTAACGCCCCGAATTTTTTAGTAATTATTTTTTTTTTTTTTTTTTGAAAAATTAATCGGGGGTTATTAGCTCATAAATAAGGATTTGTAAAAAAAAAAAATAAATAAATAAATAAATAAATAAAATGAAATGGGAATTGGCCAACATTTTGGCTTAATGGGTTAAACTCAACCATATGAGAGTGAGGATGTAATTAAATGGAGTTAATGTCAATGGTAGCCCATGTAAGTAATAATGGGGAGATAAAATTAAGTAAATAATAAAATTAATATAACTTAGTGGAATGGGGGATAATGAAGAAAATAAATTTGATTAAATGGGCATGTATTTTAAAGTTAGGGGACAGATTAATTAGTGTCATAATTTTATAAGATAAGTTTGATTATTAGAGAGATTTCCATAAAGAAATAATAATGATAATAATATGTTAATATTCTTAATATTATAAGAATGAGAAGGAGAGAGAGAGAGAGAGAGAGAGAGAGTGAGAGAGATCCCTCTTTCTCCCATTTCATCTCTCTGAGCCCGATGCCCTAATTTTTTCCCATCTTCTCCTTCCTCTACCCACGTCGGTGGCCCATCTTGTGCCGGCATCCGACCGCCACTAGTTGCCTTTAACCGCGCCTTCGTCCCCATCGAGCCGCCGGCGTCGCGCCCCAAGACCGCGCCTCCCTGCCTCTCGCCGTCAGCGCGCAGCCAGCGCGCGGGCCTGACGCGCCCAGCGCCCAGCCAGGCCGCCGCCGGGCATCCCGGGCCTTCTTTCTTTTGTCTCCGGCGCCGCACCGGCTGGACGCGTCTACGCCGCCTCAGACCCGAGCCACTTGAACTTTCCTCCGTCGCCGGTCACGCCCTTGTCCGTGAACACGCGCGCAGCCCCACCCCGAGTCCAGCTCCGCCCGTCTCAGGCGACCCGCGAACTGTGTGGCCAGCTCCCTACACCGGCGGCGTGCCTCTGGTGCCCAGTTCGGCAAGTACTGCAGCCGCACTTCGACCTCCTCGCTTCCCTCCCCCAAGTGTGAGGTTTACTAAAGCAAGATGAATGAATTTGCAATTTGGGGGAAAAGCCCTAAATGAATTGTGAATTAGTACTTAGGATGTGGAGGAAGGCATGAGTTTAATTGTGAGCTCTAGAGCTAATTTGATGTGGGTTGATGAAGGGGTTAGAGGTTAAAGAATGCATGTTGTATAAATTGAGATAGATTTATTTGTATGTATGTTTGTATTCATCCGGGGCCCTATAATGAGGGGAGGTGCCGCCGAAAGTTTATAAAAATCAATAGGAAATTAAAATTCATTAATCCATAGTTTCATGCTAGTTAGCAAGTTTAAGAGGTGATACATTAGCATAAGTAATGATTGGTAGAAACATGAAAGAAAATGCGAGCATGATTCGTATTTTTCATACCTTAGAAGCATGTGTAGATCTTTAAGGGAAATGAAATCATGCTTCATTTAACTTGATAGAATTTTCATATTCTTTTGCTATGGAAACACGTGTACATGTTAAGAATGGAACTATGCAACTTAGACTCTTGTGAATGCCTTGTAAGATCACATGCCTGTTAGAGTAAATAATAGTTGTTCACCTAAGAATGATTAAATCCTAATTACCCTAATATTGATTAAGTACCATTTCAAAATACTAGGGAAAGTTTAAGGAAAAGGCAAGAAAGGAGCCGACGAAGATTCGAACCAAACTTAGGAGCATGTTAGAATTCTTAAATTGGGATTAAGTAGAAGAAAAGCTAAATTCCTTAATTTGATAATTGCGTATTTTTAGATTATTGGAGATGCGAAATTTCGTGTTAAGAGAAAACCAAACTCTACTTAGCTTAATGAACTCATCGTACTCAAACGCGTCTAATTAAAGTACAAGATAAGAATACGATTCCCGTATTCTTATGAATATTTGAAGCATGTAATAGAACTTAACTAAGAATTTTGATAGATAGCTTAATGAGTATATCGTATTTTATCGAATTCAAGTAGTATACGAGTTAAGAATACGGTTCTCGTATTCATCATTTCCGTATTATGATTACTAGGAAGAAGGAAGAACATCCCAGAAACGTCGTGTGGACCGAGTAACCTAAGCCTGCTAAGGACTTCAGGTGAGTGATTACACTATACTTGGAATGGGTGAGGGAACACAACTGTAAATCTCTTCATTTGATTTGTATTTTCATCGTATTGATCTTTGGATTGCATGTTATGAGATCGTTATGATTTTATGAAATGCTTTTCAGTTTTCAAGCATGATTACCGATTTATTCGAAGTGTGAAATCATGTTCATGAAAAGCATGTGGAAACTTTGCACATTTTTATATTGTCATGATAGACATATTAGTGCGTTGCATCTTACTTGAATACATGCTTGCGCCAGACGTGGCTCTACGATAGAGCTAGAGAGTACGGTACTAGGTAGGGAAGGGGTGGTTTACATAACTCTGATTTTCTTTAACTATCCAACTATCTGTTTTCAATTCTTCTGATTTCAAGAAAACAAAACCCCCTTTCCGCATTTCTTTGAGTGCCTAGTATCACGTGATATATATACTCATTATAGCTCACTAGATGAGTTGATCCGACCGGAGAGATACTGATTGATTGGTTCATTCCACTCTGGTACTGCTGTATGAAAGTAGAGGTGTAGATGATACTAATATGATAGATAATGAGAAATCAATTCCATAGCTTGTCACCCCATGGTTGATGCGATTATCCAACCTGGGAGGACCTTGACTCGTGTGGAATTGATCTATGTCCATGACGAGGAGTTGTTTCCATAGCTTGTCACCCCATGGTTGATGATATGGTCCAAATTCTCGGGAGGATCATGACTCGTGTGAATTCTATCTCCGCTCGATGAAGATAAAAGATTAAAGAAATGCATAAGTGCATATCACATGATTTCTGTGAATATTACCATGACTTGGGTCATGATCAGCATGCTGCTTTACATGTTTTAAATATCGTTTAGTCCTTGTAATTCTTTGTATAGTGATTCTCACTCAAGTGAAATGTGCAGGTAGACGAGATTGAGTATTCCTGTAGATGGCTCTGACTTAGCAGAAGAGGGTAGTCTACCCCTACGTAATGTATAAAATTGTAGAACGCTTCCGCAAGATTGTATTCTATATAAGATTTTAAATATTTTATTTAATAATCATGTTTATTAGTTGAATACCATGATCATCAGGTTTAAATTATACAGCTTATGGGCTGGGTGCACCCCCTACCAAATTGGTGTGACATTCCTGTCACTCGATTGTCGGGATAGAGTGTTACGTATATCTTGATTTTCTCGGTATTTTTGCACGAGACCAACACTTCCCTCGTGAGAGAAGACGTCACCACCATTTTCCCAAAGATTGCCGTGTTAAAACAGTGGAGGTTGATGACACCTCATTCGCCTAGTTCATTGGGTCTACATATTCTTAATTTCCCAACTCACATGACTATAGGCTTTCCTATCCTCCTTGGCTCCTCTCCAAAGGAAATTTCGCATGTTCTGATCCATCTGATGGATGGCCCACTCCGGCAGTCGGTAGATGGATAACCAATAATTCGGTATTGCCGGGAGCACCGCATTGAGTAGTGTAATGTGCCCCCCCAGGGAGTGGATTTTCCCTTTCCAAATTGTCAATCATGTTTTCATTTTAGTAATGATTGCCTCCATGCTGCAATTTTAATTCGGTACACATCAGTGAAATTTTCATAGTAATCAAAAAACAGTTTAGCCTTGAAGATCCACTACAAGGCATCTATAATTCCATCAAATCTTGGAAAGTCTAGCCCCACCAATCGCATCTGTAATAGTAGGAATTGTTTGGAATCTTGTATACCAGCTAATCCAACTGATTAAGGATGTTGCAATCCTTGATTTCTTAGTGACCCTTGAGTATGTTGTGCTTTGATGTTTTTAGAAATACTTATCAGAGCTTGCTCCATTACCTTAATTCGCTCCTCCTTTTGATCCATGACTGCTAAGATCGATTTTTTCCACCTTTGTAGATATCTCCTTCAATCTAGTAGATTCATCCATCTTCACCCCAAATAGATCTCAATGAAAGCACCAAAATATGTAATGAATTACGATAAAAGAACCTCAATCCTTCAATGAACAATCGCCCAATCAATCACAGTGAAAAATCACAATGGCAAAATACTCAATCAAACATCATCACCACCCTTATAAAGCTTCATTAACCAACAAAATAACATCAAGAAATGCTTAATAACTCGAGTTCACAGATCAATAGATTTGTACTCTAATAACAATTAACAGCAAGATAGCTAGAAGTGAGCTACTTCTCTCATGTTCCGAGGACCAGAGATGCTCGCTAATCTGGAGGAACTTTAGGGCGCCGTCCAGGAATTACACACCGCTAATCTGGAATTAAATAATTTATTTTATTTAATTAAAAAATATATTAAAAAAACAATGATATATAAACTAAATAGGCTTATCGAATGTTTGAAACCATTGAATTTTTCTCGGAATCATCAACACCACCATGCTGAGATAACTTGAAGGTCAAAACCCCTATTTAAGTCCCTTATGGTTTTAACTTCATTTCTTACTTTTGGCCTTCTACTATTATTTTTTTGTCGCGTGAGGTCCTCTACAATATATTTGGTGAAAAGTGGTCCTCACCCAAACATTTTGCTTGTCATAGTGAGATCTCTCCCGCCTAAGGACCACTTTTCACTAAAACAAATAAAGTAGAGTGACCTCTACGCAGTATAAAAATAATAGAGTTTACGAAAGCCAAGAAAATGAAGTGAAACCACAAAAGCATTAATTGCGCTTTAACTTAACTCTTAACTCAATAGATATCAATATTCTAAGTTCTATCTCTTTCTCAGAGATATCATTACTTTAAAAAAAAATAATAAGATAAGGCACATTTAGATACAATCTTCTATGTCACAAGAAATTCTCCAACAAAACATCAAAATTTTGATCCCAACCTGTATTATTAAATTAAAGGAAACCAACCAATATTAAATAAAAAATCAAATTGGAGGAAATTCAGATTTTTTTTTTCTTTCAATTATTTTCATCTAAAGCTAACATGCCTTGAACTATAGACGTTATTGATTGTGGAAATTAAACTGCAGTATTGTCAGCTTAGCGTGTGAGAAACGGCTCTGGAGGAACATGACTTGACTATAATTATTAGCAAGGACTGAATCATATATTAGTATTACTATATATGGGAATTTGTCAAGTCATGTACGCTCTGCTAAAAAAGGTTATTGGATGGGAAGAACCAACAATCCAATTAGTACTAGACATATTGACTGTCGTAGTATTAATTATGTTCAAAGTCAAAACAAAGGGCCACATGTTCAATTCTGTTGACTAGTTCTGAAGACAATAATATTGTAAGATATTAATGTAGAAGAGTTGAAGGCACGGGTGTTTGAACTAATAAAACGCATGATTATATGAGACTAAAGTTGATGATATACAACATTAGTATTCTTTCATTTCAAAAGACAGAATTTTTATCAACGTTCATTGAAAAAAAAATGTTAGTTAGCTCATTTAATTATGTTTAAATTGGAAAACACTTGAGATTGCATATAATTTGTTTTTATTATAGGACCGTCTAGGAGCAACCCGACCACATCTCCATATTAGTGTGATATTGTCCACTTGAGCCCAAATCAAGGCCCAAATGGTTTTGTTCTTGAGACAAGCCCAAAAGACTTTACACTATGGTTTTGTTCTTGAGACAAGCCCAAAAGACTTTACACTAATGAAGATACCCAACAATCCTCCACACTGCCATTGTTTAATAACGAGGTCTTCTCCACACTGCCTTAGGATGGGAGAAGGCCTGGCTCTGATATCACTTGTTAGTCCCGAAGTCCTCACGGTTTTATTTTTCGTTTCACCGAAAAGACCTCGTTGCTAATGGAATGTTTCAACCACTTATATGCCTCTGACTTTTATGTCTCACTTCCAATGTGGTACTAAAGTTTGCGCATCCCCAACATTTTTACTCTTTTCAAGGTGAAACAAGATCTTTGGAAATTCGAATTCAAATTTAATATTTTCACAAAAGCTGTTAACCTCCCATCTTACCCAAGCTTGAGTTGCTTGAAAACAGAAAAGCAAACATCCACTTGAATGTTATGTACTTGTTTAAAATAATGTAATATATAACTAACTATAACATGAAATAGAAAATTAATTAAAATATAAAAATTCATAATGTTTAAATAATTGAAAATTTATTAAATTTTACATGGCTAAATCTGAACTATATAGCTATATTTATGCCAGATTGAGATTGAGTGGTCCTATTTCTTGAAAGGAGTCATGGACCAACGGGACCTAGTCATGACAAACATAACAGCTGAACCAGAAGCAGGGAACACTATCAGCGTCTTGACAACTGGGGGCTCGGGACCTACATTCAACTCTTGAAACTGAGAACACTAATAGACAAGAAAACACTCACGAT
This sequence comes from Dioscorea zingiberensis, assembly GCA_026586065.1. Lineage (NCBI taxonomy): Eukaryota > Viridiplantae > Streptophyta > Magnoliopsida > Dioscoreales > Dioscoreaceae > Dioscorea > Dioscorea zingiberensis. The sequence continues at coordinate 64,993,134 of CM048818.1, forward strand.
ACAAGAAGCACGTAGACACATCATGCAAGGTAGGCCAATATTAAGACCAGGATCATTGTGATTCAAGGCGACCCAAATGTTCCAACAAATGTAGGACAAGATAACCAGTTGAGGAAATGGAGAGAAGGACTGTGGGACCTGGAGACTAACTCCTAACCAACACATTCACGGTCAAATCGCTTTACCAATTTGACATCGATGGCGAGCCACGAAGCCCTTTGTTGATGTCATTTTGGAAGCAAGCATGCCCCCTCAAAATCAAGTTATTTTTCCGGCTAGCACGGGATGATAGGATTCTCATCCTACAGAATCTGACATGGCGAAACTGGTAGGGCGAAAGAACCAAATGTTACCTATGCGACCTGGAAGACGAAACGACAGATCATTAATTTGCTTTTCACATGCCAGTACACAATAGAAATCTGGGCTCACTATGGTTGACTCTTTGGGCATATGGTCCCTCTGACCACGATACGAGATCTGTAGGGGAGGACTGTCTCCAAATGAGTGGAGAAGGAAGCTCGCAAGAACTGGAATCTTACTTCCACGGCTATTATCTAGAGCAGTGCCTGAAGCCAAGAAGCCGAACCTACAAATGGAACTAACCAATGCGAAGAATAGCTTAACACTCACTAGACAAGCACAGGATCAGCGGCCACTCGACACAGATTTTGAAGAGGATGAGGGTCCAACATAAGAAGAGACAGTAGGCTAGGGGGACCATACAAGATAACATTGGAAAAAATGTAACCACGGTTCAACTAAGAATCAAACTTTTTATCAAAGGGATTCGAAATAAATAAATTTATCTATTTTTTAAAAAATAAAAAATTTGGGTGGTCAAATAATCATATAATATTTTGTTTTATATTTTATTTTTTGTTCAGGCCAGTAAGATTGAGCCAGCCAATCGAGTCAATAAACTTGAGCTGATCTTGTGTGACTGGTTATCTCTTCAACTTCCTCACATGTTTGAATGTAAATATATTAAATAAATTATCTCATCAACTCTAAATTTTACTCTCAACTCGTCTAATTAGATTTATTTATTTCCCAATTTTACTTTAAACTTTCTAATTATTTATGATGCATATTTTTCATAAAAACTACTGTTCCTAGGTCTTTTCTTGGTTAGTATGACATTTGGTCTTATATATATTACACTGACGGATATAAAAATAAATTTCTTTTTTATAAAAGTAGATAAATCATTTTTTTTATTTAAATGATACAAAGATAAATTTGATATTAAATATCTTTTTCATCGATAAGTTGTATTAAATAATTTTATAATAAAAAAATAAAATAAGACTTAATAACTTATTAAAAACTGTTCTAATGCTCAAATAAAACATATTTAGATATCTTTAAATCTACATCATGTTATATGTTGTATCAACTTAATAAAAAATACTTGTCCTCCCAAAATCTTGAACAGAAGAAAGATTTACTTAATAGTCTATAAATTAAAACATTTTGCTAGGTAAAATGTGGTTTATCCACTTTATCACAAAAAAAAAAAAAAAAAAAATCGCTAGGTTCAAATGACATGAATTAAAAATGTAAAACTTATTATTAAGCTTAGTCTAAAACTTTGGGTTCATAAGGTAATTAATTTAGTTTAATATATAGTTACCATGCATCATATATAGTGTTTAATAAATTCACTTTGCCCTCAAACTTAATTTCTCGGAAACATGAAAAATATAATAGAATAAAAATTTTCCACTTCTTCCAAGTCGCCTTGTTTGAAAGTTTGAGTTTGGTGGACCTAGAAAAGGATAGAACTGGCACATTGCTTGTACACGTACACCTGTAAATTAATGGTGGCAATTGGGGGTTCCCAAATCTAGTCTATAAATGGGATCCCCCTCTCATTTCTCATACTTATCACCACCTAGTAACCATTTACTTCATTCTCTTGAGAGATCAGCTCTAGCTAGCTATCTCATAAAATTAAAGATATATATAGTGCTTTTATCTGTATGTCTCTGATCACTTCTTTCATCATATATATCTTTCTTTTCATTGCCAGGCTAAGAGTACTGTATGCTAACTTGAATTATATTATATGTTTGTCTTAACTCAAGAAGGATCATCGATCATCAATGGCGTTTGAGGTGTCTGATGAAGTTTTGAGCACTTATGTACCAGTGGCGGTATACTGGATTTTCTCAGGGATATACGGACTTCTAGGTTACTTAGAAGGCTGCCGTTTGCACCCAAAGGGTGCAGAAGAGGAGGAGAATGTTGCCTCTAAACTCCAAGTTCTCAGAGGTGTTCTTCTCCAGCAAGTAGTTCAGATAGCAGTTGTAACCCTGATGATGAAGGTATTATAAACATATCAACTTAATTTGTATCTATATATCGATAAATAGATTGAGAGATATATATAACACATGCATGCATCACATGGTTCTCTTATATATATGCAGGTTGTCGGCGATGACGGAGTGGCGCCACAGCAGCCGTCTTTTCTAGTGTGTGCATGCCAGTTCTTGATAGCCATGGTGGTTCTTGATCTGTGGCAGTACTTTGGGCATAGATACATGCATGTAAACAAGTTCTTGTACAAGCACATACACTCAAAGCATCATGCACTGGTTGTGCCCTATGCATGGGGGTCTCTGTATAACCATCCCTTGGAGGGCCTCCTTCTTGACACTATTGGTGGCTCTTTGGCCTTCCTTCTCTCTGGCATGACGCCGAGGACTAGTATCTACTTCTTCTCCTTTGCCACCATTAAGTCTGTGGACATGCACTCTGGCTTGTTTCTCAGGTGGAACCCTCTGCAAGTGTGTTTCAGGAACAACGTTGCGTACCATGACATTCACCACCAGCTCAAAGGAAACAAGTTTAATTATGCACAGCCTTTCTTTGTCTCTTGGGACTTCATCTTTGGCACTCACATGCCTTTCACTGTGGAGGAGAGGAAGGGAGGAGGTTTTGAAGCTAGACCAGTCAAGGATGACTAAATATATATATCTTAGACTCAAATATATATATGATTATTATATGTAATAACTTTGAATTGAATTCTGTATTTTTTTAATATATATATATTGAAGATCAAATGTGTTGTTTATTTATTCAAATCAGCTGATGTTGAAATTTCCAATCTCTTACCAATCTTTTGCTAATGACTTATATACGTCTATATATCTTTAGACTGGAGACTGGTTATTTATTTCCAAGGTTTGCTTTGACTGAATGTTGAGAAACAAACAAAAGAAAAATATCTTTCACCAAACTTATTGCACGCATTTTCTTTCTTGTCCATCAGATGTTTTTCTACTCCCAACTTAGCCGTCCTGTATATCTTCCAACTTTCTTCCATCCTAATTAATTTAATCAATTTATATTATCAATTATTTTTATTAACTATTAATTATTAATCATTGAAGATGATTAAGTAAATTAATAATCCTTATCATCCAAGATTATTAATATTTGATTAATATAAACTACTTTGATTTTATATAGATAATATATTAATGTTGTAAGAGTTGAGATTAATATTAATCATTATATTAATATCATATTTTTAATTATTATTTTATTAAAAATTAATATAATTATTGTATTAAAGAAGACAGAAAAACCAAAATTCCCAAACATAAAAAATTCCTCCAACCAAGCACACAAAGCACACAAACGTAAACTCAAATCTTTGTATGTCCACGTCTATATGTATATGGTCATGAGTATTTTGTAATTCTGAGACCATGAGATCGCAAACATCAGGCAAGAAATCATAGGCCTTTGACAAACTTGCTAACATGAATACATGAACCAAAGAAGCTAACATCCATGTGACCAGCCCATAGATGCAAACAATATTAGTTATTATGATTTACTTACGTTATGCAATATTAGATTAGTTGGGCTCCAACCATCACCTATAAATCATGTCCCAGAAGCCTTCTATTTTGGACCAGTCTTGATTGAAGCAAAAGATGTGTCGATGTATTGTCAATCTTGAAGGCAATGGAATCAATCGTGAAGAGGAGCCTAGCGTTCACAAGGGAGGAGACTCAACAGCGATCTCCGGGAAGGGACTTCGAGGACACACAGGGGGACTAAGGAGAGTGAAGGATTTCTGGGGACACACAGGGGGACTAAGGAGAGTGAAGGATTTCTGGGGCTTCAGGGAGGGTACCACACCTCTATTGTATCAAAACCAATGGGGGGTCAAACCATGCTGTATTGTCAATCTTAGAACTCACAAAGGGTTCAATCTATGTTTAAACTTATGTTTATAATAAAAGAATGTGGTTTATCCACTTTTATCAAAAAAAAAAAGATGTGTCGATGTAGATCATGAGAATTGCAATACAAGTAGATCGGGGAATGGTTAGACCGGATCTGTGGGAGGCTTGTTTACCAAACACAGGAAAAGACAACAATCCAATTTGTTGATATCAAGAATCTGTCTAGCCTAGTGAGTGTTGGTCTCATTTGTGCATTAGGCCAAGGGAATTTATGGAGTTGTAGGTCCTAGCTTGATTACCCACTCAAAATTCCATCAGTTATCTTACATTGTGTGTCTCCGCATTTCTATCTTCTAGCAATCTAGTGGCATTCAAGCCTTGGCACACTATTGATTGCCCGACCCATCCCGTTCAATTCGTTTGTATGTGCTTGAGCTTCTTTCAAAATTGCCTCTTTAGGTGGTGGCTACAGGGACCTTAAACAATGGTGTACATCCAAGAGATGGAGTTCAGGCAACCAAGAAGTGGTCGATGTAAATGTTACACATCTTAAACCATATGCTATTTCGAACAATACAATAGTTGCTTCTTATGTTCACAATTGAAAGAATCACCCTAGCATCATAAGAGCCGCCTATGGATCTCCAAATTCGATTGTCAATTGAGGGTAGTTTTGTTTTTTGTAAATAAAAAATATCAATTTTTTTATAGTTTGAGGAAGTCACGTACCAGAAAGTGCTGCTTTTTATTAAGGCCTTTAATATTACTAGTGAAAAATGCCATGATATATAAATAATGACAAGGTAGCTTAAATCTGGGACGTGTAGGCACTTCCTCAACAAGGTGACTTAGGCAGTGAAACCCTCCCATAGTCTGGAGGTATACAACTTTTAAGCTCTAACATTACACCTTGTATTCTCCTTTGGTACTGTGGGGGTCCTCTACAATCTCAATATAGTACTCAACTATTGCACGGTCCGATGTCCACTTGAACCCTGTAATGTGCCCTAAGGGTCCCTTGAACCTACCATGTGATTCCTAATCGTTGGGGTAGCTATTTTTGCATCCGTAGTTGTTGGCGATTGCAACCTGGCTATCAATGGAGAACAAGCCTCATCAGAGATAATGTTTCAAGATCCTTGGATACCTTTATCCAATTCCATGCCATTACTTGGGCCAAGGAGTTGTTGGCTTGTGCCTTGGCCCTACCCAGGTAAGCCAGGTGCCATGGCCATCAGGCTTAGGCCCAAACCCGCATAGCTGTGCAAGGCCCAAGGGCTATGTAAAATCCAAGATTTTTCATGAAATAAGGTTTTAAATATTTCCTCTAAATCAATTAATTAATTAATTAATTAAAGCGCTAAAGGGCATTTTGGGGATTTGAATAAAATACAAGGGCATTTCGGTAAATGAAGGGACTTATAAGGAATGAATAAATTCCTTCATAAATTTATTTGATTTAGTTGAGATTGATTGATGATTTATTTAATTAAATGGAAGTTACCAATTTAGTTAAATATGGAAACCCTTGATGATTGATCATGATTGGACTAAAAATGGAAATGGGGAAAATTAATTAAAAATCAAGGTTGACTTAATTAATGGGGGAAAGTCCTAAGTTGGTATGATTAGGTTTAATTAAGGAAGGAGAGGAAAAATTAATTTAAATTACAAATTTAAATTATTGGACTGCCAAGGATCTATAAGTGATTTTATAAAGATTGAGGACTACAAGGTAAAAGTGGTTGTCTCTGGTGAGGGACCTAAGTGTAATATAGAAAAGGCAAGGGACTTAAAGGAAATAGTGTCTCAATCACATGTCAGGGACCTGGTTGAAATTTTGAGAAAACAGTCGGACCTTAATGCAAAAGGCAAGTGAACAGCCTCTATAGATGGACGAACGGTGGAGATTAAATTAATCGGGGAGTTACGGATCGCGAAACACCGATCTCACCCTCCATTTCAGCCACGATGATAAGCATACATGAGACTGCACCGTGCGGGCGAGCTCTGACCGTCGGATTCCGATCAGAGGCTTGATCACGAGGCAAACTACCGTCTCCTTCCTCCGCCAGCGCCAGCGCATGTCACCCTTCCAAAAATGGTGGCATGGATGGCCGGCCGGAAATGGAAGGAGGGGGATTGATTGCCAATCAATTCCTCCTCGCCAGCGAACCCGATTGCGCAGGGATCCCTCTCGGGCCCTATAAGAGGGGCGAGGGGCTGAGCTCTGGAGGCACACAGCACCACCACTAAGCGACGGTGAGCCACCATCATTGTGAGAGGCGAGAGAGAAGAAGGGAGAGAGCGCCAGCTGCTTGACGACTCCACAGAAAAAAAAATGGGGGGGTGGGCATCCTCTCACCCATCTCCAACCGACAGTGAGGCATCGCGAGCGCACCACCATTGTCTCCGATGAGCTTTATATTCCATCTGTTCTTATTTTCCATCGTGCATGCATGGTAGACCGTTAACTAGGATGACGGACGTCGGAGAACCACGAGTCTTCCTCGCCGGTCTCTGTTGAGAGGCTGAACACCAGAGGAGGGGAGGCTAAAAAACGTCGTCGTGGATCTGGAGATCAGAGGGAGGAGGGGTGACCAGTGCCGGCTAGAGGAGGCCTCGGGCCTGATTCTCAGGTCAAGGACCGCCTGAGAGTTCCCCAGCTACTACCGGACGGGCAGGGCAACACCACCATGGCGGCAAGCGTGGGCTCAACCCCGGTGAAGCACGGCTTGAGAGGAAGATAAGAGAAAGGAAGAAAAATAAAAATAAAAATAAAAATAAAAATAAAAATAGTTGTAACTATTAGTTAATTATCTTAACTAAGTATCATTAGAAACTGATTTTGAATAATTAAAAAGGGTAGTTGATTAGGCTTAATCAAGTCAACCGGATCAATTACAATCAGACTGTTTGGGTCTGATCAGCTAGAAAGGGATTTGGGCTTTGGGTTTAGCCAATTTAAAGAAGGTTGAGTTCAATTGGTCAATTGACATGGTCTAGTTCAATCAAGTAGATTGGGCCAAGCTTAATGAAAATAATGGATTACATTGGGCTGGATTAATCAGGTGAATTAAAAGTAAATTAAGGAATTAAAAGGTTGAATTTAATAGAAATTAGTTAAGTGGTTAACTAATTAGAGGATGATAGTACTAATCATCGGTTGGGTTCAACTAAATTGGTATTGGCTAGGTCTAGTCACTTGTAACAGTTGGGTCAAACGAGATTGGGCTTGGTGGAGTTGGGTCTAGCCAGATTTGGGCTTGGGCTCAACTGAATAATTTTCTTTTAGCTAAATTGCAAATGTCTTGGTCTAATCAACTAACAAATAATAAAAAAAGGAATAAAAAATTGTAGGAGAGGGGGTTTGAACTAGAGACCCCTCTCATGGGCTTGGTAGGCTCTAACCAAGAGAGCCCAATTTCTCTTGTGATAAAAATAAAAATAAAATAAAATAAAATAAAATTCTCTTGTGATAAAAGGAATCTGGAATATTTATATAAGCTAGACTAATCAGATTCTAGAAATGGAAATAAATAAACATAGTCATTTAAGGTAAAATGACACGGGAACACAAGGGAAGGTTCGCAAGTAAGACTTGGGCCGTTAGAGCATGCATTGTAGATATAATGCACATAGACATATATATATATATATATATATATTTATTAAGAACAGAATTGTCTTTATCAGATATTGTCATGGATGCGTCGGGAAGTCCCGTGGAGTACGAGACTCTGTGATTTTAGGTAAGTACACTTGTCTTGTTCCACTCTTCGGAGTTTTCTTGACATGTCTTTATTATGACATATTGCTTTGAGTTCATTCATGCTTCTTGATTTATTGAGATCTTTGTATAGCATGATTGATTGTTTCAGGATGTTGGGATCCCTACTTGTTGTTTGTTCTTCCGCCGGGATTCAGTGGAGCGTGTGTGCTCCTTTGCGGACATTCAGGGACGGGACACCCTGATGTTCCGGCATTGCCATGCCGTGAGGGACCGATACTGCGGTACATGCGTACCGTCGGTGAGAATGATTATTTGGCCGTGTCGCGACACTTAGAGAGGCGGCGCTACCTATATACGACCGAGGGCCGTGGCGACCCGGATGGTCAGCTGTGTTCACATGATGATGCTGACCGGGGGAGACATTTGTGGAGCTTCCATTGAAACTCATATCAGAGCCCCAGGGCTTCTGTAGCTAGGAGTCGTCACCTTGCTTGTTTTTGTGGTAGACTCCTAGGGTTTGTTTTGAGGGGAGTGCCCCAAGTTTGATTTTGATATTCTTACTTGTTGATATCATGTTATTCTTGAACCTCGCAGGGGTACTTACTGGGCTTTCCATTCGAAAGATCATGCACTTGCTTCTTCCTGTTTACAGATCCTGAGGAGTAGGATTCTAGCACGCAGGAGCCGATCGTGGGTCGGGAGGATTTGTAGAGGTCCGAGGACCTTGTTTATCTTTTTATTGTGTGTAAGACACTTTATTTGTAGGTCCCTTATAGGGCCTAGTATTTGTAAGGTATATGAACCCTTTTATGATTTTCTGCTAAACTCTGTTACTTTTAAATAATTAAGTTGTTTTATTGCATTATCTGTATTACACACTTAGGCCTTGTATCCGAGTGGGGCCAGTCTCTACTCGAATGCCGCGTTTCTAATCCGTGAACGTGCACTGAGGTCGAGGATCGGGGATGCAGGCGTTCTGAGGCTAAGGTTTTGGTGCTTGGCCTAGCTGACTAGTAGTGCTCTGCTCTATGGCTAGGCTTAGCCCAATACTGGCTTGGTCTAGGTCTCCTATTGGATCTGACTTCTGTAATATTGTTGCGGTGACACTTTTGTCCTGTGGCTCTAAGCCTTGAAAGCAACTCACGAGGTTCGTGCTTGACCCTTCATGACATATGGGCCCCAACTTTGTCGCCATTGACGTGGCGATGATCATGTGGTACATGTTTGCTGATGTTATAATACCCTGATTTTTTTTCGACTTCAATAAATCACTAAGTGGAATGATAGATTGACCAAGATGAAGAAAAGAAAAGAAGAATGACTACTTATGTATTTAATGAAGAGAAAGGAGGTTTGGGATTTATTTGAAGTATAGGGGTTAAATTGCAAAATGTCAATTTGGGATGTTATAGGGGTTAAATTGCAAAATGTCAAAAAAATTTCTTCTTAACCCAGCTCACATGTTTCCAGGAAGTTCTTCTCTTGTTAATTTGCTATATTGCCCTCATCTTTTCTCAAAATTATTCAAATGTTCATGCCTCTCATTCTCTATAAATAGACACCTCTTCTCCTCTTTTCTTTCTTGCTCTCTTGCTCTCTTAATCTCTTCATCTTCCTCTTAAGTTCCATTGGTGAAACCCTGCAGAAATCAAGAGTTCAAGAGTCTTCAAAGATCAAGACTAGTCTTCAAGTATTAAGTTTTCCTTTTACCAACCTTTCTTTGATACTTACACATATAACCATCCATAACCATCCATATGAATGAGTTTCCAATATTATGAAGAGTTTTACAATGGTTTCTCATCTCTTACACAAATAACCATCCATGTGAATAAGTTTTCCAATGTTTTGAAGAGTTTTACAAAGGTTTTTAATCTCCATAGAGGAACATAAATGTGTTTTAACAATCAATCGTATTCCTACTGTCTTTCTCTTTTCTGGAGCAGTAGACGAATTCTTTTTCCAAAACTTTGTATACAAAGGTTGTAGATCATGATGTCTCCTTTGTGACTGCAAATTTTCAGAATCTTTCATGAAAAATCCAGTTTTTAATGATTTTCCAAAGAGGGACTACTGGTCTGTTTTTAGTGCAAGTTTGCTACTGGAAACAAGATCTTGTCATCTCTTTCTGGAGTAATAGACGAATTATTTTTCAAAAACTTTGTGAACAAAGGTTGTATATCTGGAGGTTTCCTTTATGCCTACAAAATTTCAGAAACTTTCATGAAAAATACAATTTTTAATGATTTTTACAAAAAGAGCCTGCTGGATCTGTTCTTCTGCTGGAAACTGGACATGTCACCATATTTCTGGGGAGCATCCAGTGATATTTGGAACTGGATACAAATAAGAAAGTTTTAGTAAAAGATGTTATCTACCACATATGAAAATTTCATAATTTTTGGACATTTCCTCAGACTTGTGTTGAATTTTTTTACCAAGACTGCTGCAGTTTTATGAACCTGCTGTGAATACATTTTTTTTTACCACTTTGATCTATTCATATTCACAAGATCCGAACCTGGAATGGTACTTAATGGTTATAAGTACATACCGGTCAATTTTCATGAATTTTAAGCTTAAAATCAATTTGTATATGAAATTTACAAAAAGACTGCCATAGCTTGAACAATCATGCTTTTAAACTATACGAGTGAATGAAAGATTTGAAACGACAATGACCTCACTTTTATGGCCGTAGAAAATCCACAAGGGGATTGACAGTAAGACAAGACAAAGACGAGCTAAGGTAAGGGATCCACTTTTTTGACGGGGTAAAGTTAACCCTTTTCTTGCAGTATTTTGATTTCTATGGGTTAACCTTGAAGCTTTTCCATGGTTGAATTCTTTATATGTGCTCTATGGTTATATTTTCTGGCCTCCTTATGAACAAGGAATTAATATTTGCAATCCTTTATTTTCTTTGGGATTCAATGCTTTATTTCTGCTTTTTAAGTCTGGATAAATGTTATGTTGACGGGTGGGCCCGGAATTATACAGCCCTCCAATGCATTGGGTAAAGCATATCCCTGGAATTGGTAGACCCAGTGGATAACAAGTATGGTGTCATGGCGGTTAGCCCTGACACATTTATGAAAAGTAAGAATGAAGTCACGGCGGTTAGCCTTGACAATTTTTATGGCATCCAGACTATTCATGATATCTTTTCACCTGTTTGATGCTTATGTTTGATGTTTAGTACCTCCATGACTTTGTTATTTCAATGACTCTACTTTCACAGTTCATGTTTACCTTACTGGGCTATTTCAGCTCACCCCTTTATTTCTTTGATTCCCCACTCCAGGTGAGCTAGAAGTCTAAGGAGGAGGAGAGTGGCGTAATAGGGACGCTTAGGGCCTTTCAAAGAATTTAAGTTTATGTGTTTAGTATTTGCCTATGTCTAAAAGGTTGTAATAATGTATATGGTGTCCTAAACTCCTAAACTCCTAAACTTTTGATATGATCTTGGGAGATGTAATAAAGTATGTACGGATTATGTATGTTTAAGTTATGTTTTTGGATTAACGCACCCAATCTGGAGCTCCCGGATTTGGGGGCGTTACAGATGTGGCATCCCGTTTGCCTTATTCTCCTAATGAATATTGGCCGTCAAATGTATTAGACCTTATTTATTGCGATTTATGGGGCCCTTCACCTATAAAATCAAATTTGAGTTTTGCCTACTATGTTGTATTCATTGATAATTATTTTGGTTTCATTTGGCTTATAACGTGGTTTCCTAGAGTGCCAAGAAGTTATCTATTGTTTCTCGTTCAAGTTGTGAGTATGAGTATTGTGCTCTTGATCTCACTGCTGCCGAATCTTTTTTAGCTCACACATCTCTTTCATGACCTCAAAGTTTCTCTTCCACAACGACATATTTTATTATATGACAACAAAAGTGTAATTTAAAAAAAAAAAACTCTAACCCCGTTTTTCACAAACGGGCCAAGCATGTTGAGTTAAACGATCACTTTCTTCACGAACATCGGAACATGTTGACGCGGGCAAGCTTCACACATAGTATGTGCCTTCTCACTCACATGTTGCCAATATCTTCACCAAAAGTGTGTCAAGACCTCTCTTTCAATTTCTCCCAGCTCCACTTCTATTTAAATCTGACGCTCAGCTTGTGAGGGGGTGTTAAGGATTTTATTGAGGAAACTTTGCCTAATATATATAAAGCCTACCATATGTGCATCAATCAACCATTAACTATATTAGCAGATTAAAATTTTTTTCATTTATTTTATAATCAATATTTATATATAATTATTATATTATAAATTTAAATACAAAAAAAAATCTGACCACAAAAGTGTCATGTTTTCAAATACTTTGAGTGCCATCATGAACTTGAGATTTTGATAATTGTATATCAAGCTTGGGCTATATAGAGAGAGAGAACGCTGAACCGAGAACATGATTAATTTGAACCGGACATGGACACTGGACAAGAAAAGTTGTTTTTTTTTCTTCTTTTTACATAGGTCATAAAGATCTCCTTAGAGAGTGTGTCAAAGGCCATAGTCTTAAGTGACGAGCACCTTTGACCTCTCACCGTGCGCATACAAATGTGAGTACTCGAATCGAGAGTTTTGTGCTCACCAAATGTATTACCCAAACTGCTCCCCCTATTTACGAGGGCAAAGACTTGAACCTGAGAGCATGCTCGATGAAACGAATTATCCAATATACGGAACCCTAAATACGGCTAGACCAGTGGTCCTATGGTAATGGACAAGAAAAGTTGAAGAGAGAACTTTTCCATCCCTTCAGTCTAAACCTAAGAATAATATAGCCATGCAGGCATTGCTATTGTTACAAGAGAGACATTTGTGGCAATGAGATGAAAGCCGTCTTGAAATGTGTATGTTCATATGGTTGATTTGAAGATTGATAAAATAACCTTCAATGACTTTGAAGTGCCACCATGGTGTTGATGTGAGATATATATGAACAACATTGATTTGGATCATAAATCATTCAAAAGAATGAAGTTAAAAATTGCAGACTAAACATGTTCACACCTAAAAAGATGGAAGGCTGGATACAAGAAAATGACAACAATGTTGATGTAGATTGGCATAACAAGAGAAAATGTAACATTATTATATATTAATTCAATCTTTAGAAAGAATTACTTAAAGATGTCCATCAACTTAGTTATGAAGCAGTATAATTTTAGTTTATCCCTATTTTCCCAGGCAATTAAAATGATAGAAAAATTAAGTATATATTGTTTAGCAGAGAACAATTGTTACTTTGTATGGAGCACTAATGCATGCATTTATCTTCTTGTATTTATATATTTTCCTTATTTGAGATGATCAAATCAGAGAGTGACATTGACCCAAATGTTCCACAAGTACCAATGAACAGGGATGACTGCGAGTCGATAAGGCAAGTAGCTCAAAAGTAATCCGCAAGGATTGTTTGGGGGGTTATAGGGCCGGCATTATACCAATTTATTACTCATTGTTTTTTTTGAATGTTTTCAATAAATAAATATAATTTATCCATTTTAATTATATAAAAAAAAAGACATTAACCCAAATGTACTCAATGATATAATAACATAAAAATCCATTAAATAAATATTTGGGAAATAAACAAACGCCAACCACATGAACACAAACATAAGCTGTCCTCTGGAAAGCTTTCTTTCAACTGTCCACTTTCAGTTGGACAGAAAAAAAGAGCTAGTTTCCATTCCTTTTTCTGTATTTCTCTTCCTAGATTATAACTATTTTATTACATGCTTCCTCTTAAGTTGGTTTGCTAAATTGTTGGATTAATTAATTTCATGATACAAAGTGTGTTTACTCAAAAATGATTATAGGATATTGATTTTTAATTACTTTTGGTTTGGGTTGTATGAAGACCCATTGTTGTATCTTTTACTCTTTCTAAACCTCTCTTGTTTTGGAATAAACCGTTTAACTATTAATGAAAATAGTACATCCATCCATATTTATTAAAAAAAAATAGAAAGAAATAATCATAAGTAGTTGACTTGAATATATGGTTTTTTTTTTTTTTTTTTGGAACGTAAGAGCCAACTGGCTAGGCCAGCAGCTAATAAGGACCATGGGCGTGTGCACACCTGGGATCGAATCCTGGCATCATCGAGGAATTGCCCATCCGTAGACTGGGTTTCCAAACGCATGAGCACAGGCATTCGCCACAGGAGCGGCCCTCAACGTAGACTCGAACCCCCGACGGGATGGGAGTCACGCGACCGTTTTGACGCTCGGCTAAGTTGCCTTTGTCACTTGAAGATATGGTTGAGATTGAACAAATGGATTAGTTACCCTACTTAGTGTTTGGTGTTAAGACGCTAGCATATGTATAGCTTCATGTTCTGTAGAACCAATGTGTTAATTCAGTATATTGTTGCTTTTGGTATACATGTGGATCATAAAATTGAAAATGGAACAAGTTTGAGTTCTTTAGTCTGGTGAAGTGTGTGGCCTTGAATTCACATCAGACACGTCAAGACGGGTCGACAGGGCGACAATGCCTTCGAGGATGATCTGGCAGCAACTCGAGGTGGGACATGAAAAGACACCAACTCAGTCAGGAGAAATGTGCTACTATGAATGATGTATTTTCTTTCTTTCTCCCGACTAAGTAATGTAATAAACTCTTAATATCACAATAAATAAAATATAATTTATTCACTTATTTAAAATAATAATTAACTATAATATTTGTTGAATAGATTACAAAATTTTATTAAATTTTTGGCCTTGCATGTATAGTTTTTCACTTTCCAAGTCCATGGCTCCGAGTTAGGTTATAGAACATAATGGTTCTCACCTTAAATCAACCCTTTATAAATTGATGGTTGTTTTGACCAAAACATGATTGCCGTTCAATATATACTTTGTGAGGGTGGAGTGCTCAAACTCGAGATCATCCGTTTTATACGAGGGACCAATACTACTAGGCGAAGATGCATTTTTTTTTAGCTAAAGGGGATAAACTCCAGTCTCCGCTCAGGTAGGACGTGCACGGGCTAGACTATTATTGGGCCACAAATTGGCCCACCCGGATGACTACCAAATCACGTTAATTCTTCACCACAAGTGATTCGAACCATGCTCGTCTCTGGGTGTGGAGACTCTACCAATTCGACCAGTGTCTTTGGCGGCAAAGATGCTTTTGATATATATTCTTTAAAGTGAGTAAATTGCCCATAAATATGTGCAGCAGGCCACAAAACAAATGAAAACATTTCTCAGAGCAAAGCATGCCTACAAACTTGGGAATCTTTTCTCCTTTGACTCAGTCAGAGCAGTAACAGAAGAGAAGAACCCATGCACTCTTCACTCATAAGTCATAACTACATGCTTTACTACATTCTGTGCTTCTGTTTGAAACCTAGTGCAAGCTTAAGATGGTACCCTTTCCCACCTCTAAAAACTCTATATAAACCAGCCCTAACTCATCACTTGGATCAAAACAATCAGATTTATAAACATGGAAAGACAAACCCCAGTACTTGCATCAATGCTTCTTCTTCTCCTCTTCATTCATGCTCCCTTCTCCTCCTCCACCTCAACCCCTTACTTCACAAAGCTCGATCTCTTCCATCGTAAAACCATGTCGACAGAGAATGCACCAGTACTGCTTCAAGCAGCAGCCAAGCAAGACAAGTCTTCAGGTTTGGCTGCTGAAATCCAGGTTTTCTTTGAAAACTATCAAGTGAGCTTAGAGATTGGCAACCCTCCAGTCCCCTTCCTGGCCAGCCCTTTCACTGAAAGTGACCTCATTTGGATACAATGCAAGCCATGCACCCAATGCTTCAACCAACCTGCAGCCATTCCCATATACAACCCAGCAAAATCATCCTCATTCTCTGAGCTATCTTGCAGAGACACTCTTTGCCAATCCGCCCCATCCTCCAACTGCAAGAGCAATAACTGCCAGTACAGGGAGGAAGACTCCAGTGGCTCAACAAGAGGTGTAATGGGGACTGAGACCTTCACCATCGGCACCTCCAAAGTCACCGGTATAGCCTTCGGCTGCGGCAATGAAAATACATTAGTCGTCCCCAATGGTTCCAGGCGTTCTTGGCCTCGGCCGAGGTCCTTTATCTTTGGTGTCTCAGTTGGGCGTTGATAGGTTCTCCTACTGTCTTCCCAGTATAGGCAAAACCAAATGGTCGTCTCCTCTTTGGCTCTCAAGCTACAATCAAAACTAAAAACAGTTCTCTCCACACCAATTCTTTCCAACCCTTCTCAGCCTTCCTTGTACTACTATGTCTCTTTGCAAGGGATCACTGTTGGTGGAACTCTCCTTTCAATCCCAAAG
Source organism: Dioscorea zingiberensis (assembly GCA_026586065.1). Lineage (NCBI taxonomy): Eukaryota > Viridiplantae > Streptophyta > Magnoliopsida > Dioscoreales > Dioscoreaceae > Dioscorea > Dioscorea zingiberensis. Next base: position 65,009,397 of record CM048818.1, read on the forward strand.
AATACGTTTGAATTGAACAAGGATGGGACTGGTGGGATGATCATAGGGTCAGGGAATGTCTTTCCAAGGCTGGAGAAGACAGCGTTTCAGCTGGTAAAACAAGAGTTTAAATCTCAGCTGAACCTTGCTTTCGCTGATCGTTCTGATTCTGGGTTTGATGCCTGCTTCTCAATTCCATCCGGTCATACTCTTGAGTCGGTGCCAAAACTTGTATACCACTTTGATGGAGCTGACTTGCAACTACATAGCTCTGATAATTATCTTGCTTTTGATAAAAAGGACGTTTTGTGCTTGATGATTTTAGAAAGTCGTGATGGTCTGTCCATCTTCGGAAACATCCATCAGCAGAACATGCAGATGCATTTTGATCTTCAGAAAGAGGTGGTGTCCTTTGTTCCTGACGTTCAGTGTGATGAGATTTGAAGAATTCGCAGTACTCTTTCATGTTTCTTTATATTAATTGCACGAAAATAAGTAATGTTAGCATCTAATGGACTGGTTTCATGGATGTTAGGTTCTCTGATTCATGTCTTCAAGTTTGGCAAAATACTATATATATATCTTTATTTTCTGAGTGATGTCTGCTTATAATCTTTTTAAGATAAGAAGAAATGAAACTTTTATCTATTTATTATAATATTATAATTTGCACGCAATTGCCATAAAAGTTTCCCTACCTAACCAAACTGATCAACCATCAATATCCAATCCCAATTTATTCAAGTTTGAGAAGATAGGATCCTAACAATAATCTACACAAAAGAAAATGGCTGAGGAAGTGTACAAAGTGATGTTGGAGCTGAGATCAGTGATGAGGCTGTTTTGAGAGTGGAGGTGGAGAAAGAGAAGTAGAAACAAAGAGTGCAGATACACAGATGCTGGTATATGTCAAATATGGAAGAAGACAAAACTTATCTTTATTGAGTTATCTAAAAAGCAACAACAACAGACAAGAAAACATTCTAAATTTAAAGTAGATCATGCACGCACAACCACGTGACATGATGGCAGCTATTTTAATTCCTTTATTACAGCAACTACTCAACTGACTTGCTGACCAGTTCTTTTGACAACTTCTTCACCCTGTGAGCGTTATCCATCCACATCAGCCATCCACATCAGCTTGTGAATTACTAATGTTAACACCTCCCCTTAATTCCAAGCTGATGATCCCCATCTTCATTCGTAGATAGTTGAACTTCTGAACTGATAAAGGTTTGGTGAGAATATCTGCAACTTGTTCTTCAGTGCTGCAAAACTTCATTGAGATGGTGTTATCCTCAACCAAACTACGGATGAAATGAAATCTAATGTCGATGTGTTTACTTCTCCCATGCATCACTGGATTCTTTGTTAAAGCTATTGCTGATTTGTTGTCACAGAACACTGTTGTTGGCCCCTTCTGTTCTTCTCCCATGTCACCCATCAATCTTCTTAACCAAATTGCTTGGCATGCTGAGGTAGTAGCTGCGATATACTCAGCTTCTGTTGTTGATAATGCTATGACCTCCTGTTTCTTTGAGCTCCAAGTGACTGCAGCGCTTCCTATGATGAAAATACAGCCACTAGTACTCTTTCTATCCTCCATTGACCCTGCCCAGTCACTATCAGTGAACCCAACTAATTCAGAATGTGTGACATGAGTGTAATGTAAACCAAGGTGTTGTCTTGATGGAGACTGCATAAACCTGGAAAGGAGTCCTACTGCAAAGCTGATATCTGGTCTTGTATGTGTCAAATAGATGAGTCTGCCTATTAACCTTCTGTACACTTTGGGATCAGCTTCACCTGAGCCATCATTCAACTGAAATTTCTCACCTGTGTTCATGGGTGTAGCTATCTGTTTGCAGCCAAGCATATTGAATATTTTGAGGAGATTCTGAGCATAATTTTTCTGGTATACAAATACTCCACCTTCATCTTGCTTCACCTCTAAACCAAGAAAGTATTGTAGGAGTCCCAGATCAGACATTTCAAAGGTGTTCATCATGTTGTGCTTGAAGTCTTCAACCATTTGATGAGAAGAGCCCATATATATAATGTCATCAACATATAGGCAGACCAGCAGCAAGTCTCCTTCTTCTCCAAGCTTCTTGTATAAAGTGGGTTCATATTCACACCTTTCAAAGCCTTGGCTGATGAAGTGGTGATCTATTTTGCTGTACCAGGCCCTGGGTGCTTGCTTGAGCCCATATAAAGCTTTGTGTAATCTCAATACTTTGTCTTCTTGGCCTTTAACTGCAAATCCTTCTGGCTGAGAAACATACACCTCTTCTTGCAATTCCCCATTGAGGAAAGCTGACTTCACATCCAGTTGGTAGATGGGCCACTTCCTTTGTGTACCAAAGCAAGAAACAGCCTCTCACTGCTTTCAAACTCGCTATCGGGGCATATACTTCCTCATAGTCTATTCCAAATTCTTGAGAGTACCCTTGGCAAATAAAGTCTTGCCTTCCTTCTCTGAACACTCCCATCAGGCTTAAATTTGGTTTTGTATACCCATTTAAGCCCAATTGCTTGCTTGTCTTCAGGCAAATCAACCAGCTCCCATGTTTTGTTTCTTCTTATTACTTCAAGTTCTTCTTCCATTGCTTGCTTCCATTCTTCCTTTTCTGCAGCTTCTTCATAATAAATGGGGTCAGAAACAGTTAAGACAAAAGCACACCTTTCATATATATCTCTCAATGATTTGACTCCTCTTGGCCCTTCTTGTTCAGAGGATGAAGGTCTTGTGTTAGAGCCTTGATCAGCTGCACCACTTGAGGAGTTTGATGCATTTGGTGAGACTTGATCATGTGCAGGTGCCCTTCTATCACTTGGAGTGGAGAAGCTTGAGCTGCTTGCATGGCTTGAGTTGTTTGAGCTTCTGCTTGTTTGGCTGTCAGTGACATTTGTGAAGATTTCTGTTGAAGTTGCTGCTTCTCCTTCAATTGTCAATGGGATCTTGAGCTGAGAATCACCATTGCCATTATTGCCTTGGTTCCAATTCCACCTTTCAGATTCATTGAATACTACATCCCTGCTAATAATCACTTTGCAAGTGATGGGATTATAAAGCTTGTAGGCTTTGGACTCACTGCTGTATCCAATGAGCGTGCACTTGATGTGATTTGTTATCAAGCTTTTGATGCAAAGAAAGAAGGAATTAAGGTGTAACCAATGCATCCAAACACTCTCAGATGACTTACAGTGGGTCTTCTTCTGGTCCAAGCTTCATATGGAGTCTGATTTGGCACAGCTTTGGTGGGAGATAAGTTGAGCAGTAACACGTATAGCCACAGCCTTCAAACTCTGTAATTGGTTGGGGAGACATCCTTCTTTAAGTAGACTGCGTGCCATCTCCACCACAGTCCTGTTCTTCCTTTCCACCACACCATTTTGCTGAGGTGTGTAAGGTGCTGTGAGCTCCCTCTTGATGCCTTGCTCAGCACAAAGGTTGATGAATTCTTTGGAGAGAAACTCACCTCCCCTGTCTGTGCGCAGGCATTTGATTTTATTGCCACACTGGTTCTCAACAAATGCTTTGAAGATCTTGAAGTGCTCCAATGCTTGAGACTTGGATTTCAGGAAGTACACCCAGTTCATCCTTGTGTAATCATCAGTAAACAAGAGAAAGAATCGACTACCACCAATTGATTCTGTTTGCATAGGCCCACACAGATCACCATGAACCAAAATTTCAAGAGGATGAGATGCTCTCCAAGCCTTCCTGCATTGGAAGGGCTTTTCTCAATCGCTTTCCCATAAGATGTACTTTCACAGTAAGTCTACTTCTTCAGTTGATTGAAGGTAGACCATCAACCAGACCTTTGTGGCTTAGTGTTCTCTGTCCTTGGAGATGAAGATGTACATACCTGAGATGCCACAAAGTAGACTCCTTGGAACCATTCACCATCAGTCCCAGCTGCTCCATGCTTGACACTTCAAGTGGAAACATGTTGTTTTTGGTCTTCTGGATGCAAGCAAGGGTATGGCCTGAGATTTGATCTCTAATTTGACAGGTATCTCTATCAAAGAGCACTGAAAAACCTCCTTCTGTCAGTTGGCCAACACTCAGCAGATTGTGAGCTAATTTTGGCACAAATTGGACATTCTTCAAGAGCTTTACCTTGCCATTACTTGCTGGTATGGCAACTGTACCTTTCCCTTCAACGTGCACTGTATTGTTGTCCCCAAGCTTCACAGTTTGCTTGTAACTCTCATCCAGCTCCTTGAAGAGGTCCTTCATCCCCCTGCTATGTGGTTGAGTGACCATCGCCAACCACCCAGATGCTGCTTGGTGCTTGAATGGACTCAACATGAGCCATGAACATGTTGCCTTCTTGCTCTTCCTGTGTTTCTGCAATGTTGGCCTCCTTCTCCTTGAACCAGCATTCTGCCTTCACATGACCATATCTTTTGCAGTGATGGCATTGGATATGGCCTTTGTAATGCTTCTGATCATTGCTTGATCCTCTGCCAGAGCTTCTACCACTAATTCTCTTCCTCTTCCTCGGCCTCCTAAGGAGCTCCTCCCTCCGCCTCGCCCACCATAGTCAGCTCCCGATTTCTTCATACCGGATGCTTCATTTCAGCCCGGAAGGCTTTTGGTTCAGAGGTGCCGCCAAAGGTTCCGGAAAGCAAAGATATCTTCATGAGATTTGAGGGAACCACTGAGCTCATCAATGGACAGCTTCGTCAGGTCCCTTGCCTCTTCTATTGCAGCAAAGAATAACGTGGTTGAATCTTGGGTGAAGGCTTCTAACTTTAGCAAAGAATATCTTGATCAGTAATGGAGTCTCCATAGACTCACATTTGATTGACAACACCAGTAACTCGAGTGAGGTACGCTTGAATGTCCTCACTGGCCTTCATTTGGAGTGTCTCATACTCCCTCTTCAGGTGCTAGAGCTTGACTGTGCGCACCTTGGAAGAACCCTGGTATTCATTTTGAAGAATGGACCAGGCTTGCTGTGAGGTGGTGGTTGCTGCTATTCGAGGGAGAATGGTGATGTGCAGTGCTGATTGGATGAGGAAGAGGGCTTTGGAGTCCCTCTTCCTGTTCTCCTTCACACGGGCCTCGTCTCCATCCTCAGAATACCCCAGCTCCACCAGCTCCCAAAGGTCCTGTGAGAGGAAAAGGGTCTTCATCATCAGCTTCCAATATTCAAAGTTGTCTCCTGTGAAAATGGGTACTGAGGGAGAGGAGATCTGTACCCTGCGCCATTTGTCGATCCCATAGCTCTGATACCAGAGATGTTGGAGCTGAGATCAGTGATGAGGCTGTTTTGAGAGTGGAGATGGAGAAAGAGAAGTAGAAACAAAGAGTGCAGATACACAGATGCTGGTATATGTCAAATATGGAAGAAGACAAAACTTATCTTTATTGAGTTATCTAAAAAGCAACAACAACAAACAAGAAAACATTCTAAATTTAAAGTAGATCATGCACGCACAACCACGTGACATGATGGCAGCTATTTTAATTCCTTTATTACAAAGAACTACTCAACCGACTTGTTTAATTCAGCTTCTTTTGACAACTTCTTCACCCTGTGAGCGATATCCATCCACATCAGCCATCCACATCAGCTTGTGAATTACTAATGTTAACAAGTGATGCCTTGTGATTGGAAAATGAGTTGATAAATCACCTGCTCATCTCATTGTGAGGAATGGAGCCTTCCGAGCTTCATTGCCGAACAAGTTGTGAGGAATGGAGCCGAGCTACATTGTCGAGCGGGACGCAAGGAATGAAGCCGGAGTTGCATTGCCGTAACTACATGCCGAGGCTCTTTCCGAAGCATCGATCCGAAGGAGCCTCTATCGAGGAGCTCACTGGAAGGGAATTTTGCCGAGGAAGCGGCAAAGAGACTGAGGAGCCTCTGAGCGAGTGGGAGCCACTCTTCTACACTCTATCAGCCGAGGAGGATGATTGTGAAGGCCTCCGAGCAGAAGCGAGGATGGGCCTAGTAGAAGGAAAGGATCGTATGAGAATCCCTATACCGACATCAAAGGGTATGGCGCTACCAACCTTGAAAAGTAGTCCCATTACGCTGTTCTAACATTGCAGAGAAGTGACACAAAAGTGTTCTACAAGGCAAAGGCAGCTGTGTGTCTTGGAAGCTCCACCAGCAAGGAGCCTATATAAGGCTGTCATCTCCTTCCATTGAAGTTGTTGTTCAACTGTGTTCAAGAGATCTATCTTCTTGTTGATAACCAGCAGTGAGTGAAAGAGCTTGTGAGAGCTTTGTATCTCATGTACTTCTTCCTCTTTGATCTAATCTGAAATAGTGAGGGTGTGGGTCGTGGACGTAGGCACTGTTGCCGAATTGTGTGTTGTATGTTTGTTCTTGCTCTTGTTTGCAAGTTGCTTGGTTGTTTAGTTAGCAGCCTCCAACGATCCATTTCTGCAATGATGGGAATTGAAGGCCCAAGGAATAGCAAGCGTTGTTGTTCTGAAGTGGTGCATTCAGTCTGGGACTGAAGACCGAAGCCATAGTCTACCGAAGAGGTGAGCTCCTCGGATTCTAAGTGCCGAGCTAAGAGGAGTTTGGCCAAGAGCTGGCTCTACAGTTAAGGCTATATTTCCCAACAATCTCATGCCTATATGTAGTAAGTATATGAAGTTATTTCAACCATATATTTGGAATACATTCCGATATCAATAACACGGCCTCCCCGAGGATGGACAAAACCCTGGGGGGATGAGACCTCACAATAATAACAATTATTTGTAGCATATTGGGGAAACCGAATATGTGATGTTTTCAAGATAAATAGTGTGTTAAAAATAATATGCGATGTCTCTTTCCTCAGTTTGTCTTGGTTGGATACAACCTCAATTTCCAAACGATCACATTGGAGTTGGTACAAGACCAGTAAAGAGGAGCCTCGAATTCACGGTGGCACACCTCATCACAAACATTTAGGGTGGCGAGGCTTTCGAGGACAACATGACAGCTGCCCAAAAAAGGGTTTGAGGCTTGATTGACTCTTAGAAATGCCTCTCCTAAAAAGAACTCTATCTCCTTCCATGGCTGGGTCAAATGTAACTTAATTTTCATGTGATATGTAAAAACGTAGGTTATCCAATTTTTTTTTTTTTTAAAAAAAAAAACTATACTTATTAAAAGGAGTTCAAGATGCCAATCCGGCCACCTATTGGAAGCATTCAACGCCGTCCTGATGTTTCAGTTCCTTCATTTTTCCGGAGAGAAAAATAGCAATGAAATTCATTTCGCTGTTTAAGGAATGATCCAAGTATATATAGACATTTGGAAAATAAATGAAAGCAATAGCTAATTAAGATGGTGTAATAATTAAAAAATTATAAAAAAACATGCATGTAATAACAAATGTGGAAGCACTAGTTGGGAACGTTTATCATGAAGACAGATAACAATAAGATACCAAGTAACAAGAAGTTATTTATTATTCAAGTTTTGTTGAGGAGATTCAGAATGATTACATGAAACATATTATTATTATTATTATTATTATTATTATTATTATTATTATTATTATTATTATTATTAATGTAGGGATGAATATGCCTTATTAAAATAGGTATGATAGGCGTTCACTTGGGGATAAGTGTATGGGGAAAGTGCAGAAGTGATCCAATTCGGCCATTTTTGACGTTTCTTTGCACGTAAGTGGCACTTTGACCCACTTCGGTGAAGTGGACACTTCCCCCATTTTGTACTAAGGGCACTTCGGTATAAAATGCACCGAAGTGGCTTTGGCCGAAGTGGATTATTATTATTATTATTATTATTATTATGGATAATGAACTTTTAGTCTTTCAAACAGTGCCAGTTTCACTATAGGTCCCTGGGGTATTTGTGGGTGGGAGTGTAGCTAATAGTGTGGTGGGTAGGGACTTGCCAAACAGTGGCAATTTGCTCTTATTATTATTATTATTATTATTATTATTATTATTATAAAACATTTGGAGGAGTGGGCACTTCGGTGCCCCTTCACTTCGGTGGAAATGAACACCAGAAATGCTTACTTCAGCCCACTTCGGGAACTGGGACTTCCGCCCACTTCACACTTCCATGCACTTTCCCCCAAGTGAACTCCCCAGATATTGTAGAAAAGTATCAACTGCTTCCAAGTCTATTGATATCTGGGTTCCTTTTTTTTCTTGAATAAGGTGATAAACATCCCCCGCAGGGACTTCAAAGGATGTGTACAGGGTGGTCGCTCAATCACGCAGGCTTGTCCCCAAGAGAAGAACGCCACACCCGATCACCCTCAGCTTGTAAGAGTGGGGATTAATTCGATCTCAGACTCGTCCACAGAAGAAACTTATCTCTTAGCAAGCAACCAGGATATGTTGGTCCGGGTTCCTTATTAAAGCATGGGGTTAGGCTGATGATCATGTTCTGCATGCCTAGTACTAGTATAAGGAAAGTTTTATCTTTAAAATATTTCAGTTCATATAAACATGGGTTTAGTCTTAATGAATATGAAATACTTTTGCAATTCTCTTACTTTATGAAGATTCTTCAAGGATGAAATGCAATGGAAACATAGAGAACAAGAGTACAGGTATTTTCATAAGCCTAGTGCATTAAGGTTCTCTCTTTTATTTTATTTTTTGAAAAAATAAAAATAACACTCAAACGAAATTAAACATCACGTACAATATATGATTAAATTTAAGTTGCCACCATAAGAAAAGTTGGTATTATTTATTAAAAAGAACATAAGATAGAGATGGCTGACTTCAGACAAGAGCTAGCGCTATAGCCCAGTAAACAAATAAATTCAGAGTTCTTTGCAATGAGCCGGAGCAAAGGATAACTCCCCCTTGTTTAGATCAAACATCATATTGATATTGCTCTGATGAATGCCTCCAAATGTTGACACTCCTTCATTGCCTTCCAAGATAGCCAAACACATCACCCCATTTTCAGAATCAGTAAACACATAGTTCTCCACTGGAAGCACTAAATCCGCACCATCAAAGTGATATATCAACTTGGGCACCTCCACATTTGATTTTGGTTCAAAAGAGAAACAAGCATCAATAGCAGAGAAGACGGGGGGCATCAATAGCAGAGAAACTGAAGAACATCAAAGCAAAGCTAAAAGTATGGAAAAAGGAAAACCTAGATCAAAAAAGAGAAAAAAAAAAGGAACTGCTCGCGACCATCAACAACTTAGATACCCAAAAGGAGTCAAGGGAACTCACAAGGGAAGAGATGGCTGAAGAAGTGGCACTCAAGGGGGAATACGAAAAAATCATTCTAGAAGAAGAGGCTTACTGGAGACAACGATCCAGAGTAAACTGGCTTCAGCAAGGGGACCAAAATACAAAGTTCTTCCACGCGATCGCCAGCCAACGGAGAAATGTTAATCAGATACACCAATTACAACATGAAGGAACAACCCTCACATCCCCAGCTCAAATTACGTGTCAGAATAAATCACTTCAACAACCTTTTTGGAAAAGAACGGGAGATGAGGTACAACACCTCCTGGGATCGTCTGTTCTTGCACAAAAGGGCGGTGGACCTGGCTCACTTAGATGAACCTTTCACTGAAATTGAGATTAAAAAAGCAATCAATGAGCTGGGGGCAGATAAAGCTCCTGGGCCGGATGGTTTCCCGATGACCTTCTACCAACAAGGGTGGAACATCATTAAGGAAGACTTGCTCAAACTCTTTGAGGATTTCTTCCAAGGTACAACGAACTTGGAACGCATCAACTGGGCACACATCCTACTAATCCCAAAGAATAGAACCCCTGAAGATATTAAGGATTACCGGCCAATCAGTCTAATCAACTGCTCAACAAAAATCATATCCAAAGTACTGGCCAACCGGCTAAAAGGGGTCCTTGGAGATCTGGTGGACGAGTCCCAAACCGCCTTCATACAAGGACGCATGATCCACGACAATATTGTTGTAGCCGAAGAAATCATACATAACATGAGGAGCAGAAATGAAAACGGGGTTCTAATTAAACTTGATCTAGAAAAGGCCTTTGACACGATGGGATTGGGATTTTCTCACTAAGTCTTGCAAAGCCGTGAGGATTCGTGAACAGATGGCTCACCGGATCAAATCCTAGCGATATCCTCCAAGGCGCGATTCCTAATAAAATGGAGAGCCAACTGGATATATTAGAAGCAAGAGGGGATCGAGACAAGGGGACCCATTATCCCCATTGTTATTTGTGCTAGCTACGGACGTTCTGGCCACAATGCTGTCCGAAGCGGTGCGAGCCAATATATACCAAGGGATACCTATCGGTGTAAATGGCGAATAACACGGTGGCCCACCCTACAATATGTCAATGAATCTCCCTGCCTTCCTCAGAATGGCAACACTGCAGAGATTCGCATCCTCAAGCTTGCCTTCTACCTCTTCGAAGGTCTATCAGGGCTAAGGATCAACTATAACAAAAGTGTGTTAATCCCGACAAAGCCCCTGGATACCTCCCAAGACCTAGCCTCAGATCCTAAATTCACTTGCGACCACCAACTTCCCAATAAAGTACTTGGGAGTACCACTTTCGGGCGGGCGTCCTAGGAAAGAGGACTGGAATATTCTGATAGAGAGGATCAGGGGAAAAATGGGATCATGGAAAGGTAAACTACTCTCATTAGGTGGGAGGCTCACCCTGTTAAACTCGGTCATATCCACAATCCCAATCCACTGGATGTCGACATACCGCCTTCCTGAGTGGGTCATCAAGAAAATTGACTCGATTAGGAAAGAATTCCTTTGGACCGGAGTAGATAAAGAGAAACGAGGCTACCACCTTGTCCAATGGGATAGACTGTGCCGACCCAAGGAAAATGGCGGATGGGGAATACTGAACCTCCGCAATTTCAATGGAGCCCTACTGGGAAAATGGTGGTGGAGGATCCTCAACGAGGATGCTGGAATATGCCAGAAGCTGTTCTACGGCATCTACTCAAGAGGAGGATATATCAACCCCTACAAACAAGCCCCAGAGCGCTTCACCTTTCTGGAAAGGGATTTGTCGGGAAGCCCCAGCGATGTTGGCTAACATCAAGATGATTCCTGGAACGGGAAAGACATCAAACCTCTGGATGGATCATTGGTGGAATGGTTACACACTATGTGATACATTCCCCACCATATATGAACTAGCCAACCCACAACATCTGACCATCCAAAGAAAGCCGTGGAAAGAATACAACGGTCGGCTGGGCTTACGCCAAGCCAGGCCCATTAGCATATGGTGACGTAGAAAGCCTGAACCTTATTATGAACACCATAACAACCGCCACCAACAACTACAACCTTGATGCACCAGACGTAAGGGAGTGGGCACTCACTGCTAACAAGACATTCACAGTCAAATCCCTGTACCGTTTCCGAACGGACGGAGGGGCCAGGAGTGAGTTAGGGACCCGTTACTGGCGGCAACCATGCCCCCTCAAGATCAAACTATTTGCATGGTTGGCAAAGGAAAACCGCGATCCTCACCTCGGACAATCTACATAGAAGAAACTGGGGAGGAGTTCGCACTAGATGCTATCTATGCGAAACGAGGATGAATCGGTCCACCACTTGCTCATATCATGCCCCTACACAACATTCATCTGGAACTACTTCAGGAGAATGTTCTAGATAATGCGACGATGGTGACCAGGCCGAAGCCATACTGGGGACCGAGGTCAAACCACATTGGGGTGGACCAATCCTTACGAAGGGTGGGACCTCACGGTCATGGCAATCATATGAATTGTATTTGGGTGAAAGGAATAGGCGATGTTTTCAGGAAAAACAACGCGTTTTTTTGAGAATTATTCGCGATATTTCCTTTCTCACTCTCTTTTGGTTGAATGCAGCTCCACCTGCAAAACGAACACGAATGGAGGCGGCGATTGACCTGGTGAAACGCTCCTTGGAATTCCCCGCTGAAACCCCAAGGAGCGATGGTGAGGGAAGGGCACAAGACCCCTTCGAGGACAACCCGGCTGATCAAGGAAGGGAATGAGGAGATGCAAAGGGCCACCCTCAACCGGGAGAATGAGGACTTAGGATCGATCAATCTTTTGTATTTTCCTGCTTGAGATGTGCACTCTGTAATCGACTCTTATCACTAATTATCATAAATAAAAAATGTGGTTTACCACTTTTTCAAAAAAAAAAAAAAAAAGAGAAACAAGCATCATATCCTAGAGATGATTTTTTATCAGCAAATGGAAGTTTGAGCTGTGACTTAAACTCATCCTTCAAGAGTCCAAATGCAGGCTGTTCCATGGCTGTTAACATTTCACCACTATTTATGATCAATCCTCCACCTCCATCTTTCCTTACTTCAAACGTTCCCTTTGGAATTTGAAGCTTAGTTTCACCAACAGTTATCCCATGCAAAGTGAGATAATAGAAGGAAGAGTTTGAAGGATTTAGAACAAGTGGAGTGTATTGGATTTGAGTTTTGGAGTTCTGTTGGTGTTGGACTTCAGAGCCAAGTAGAAGACGTCCATTAGACTCAGCATAGTAAGGCAGGCAGTAAGAGAATCTGCGAATTCCCAGTTGAGAAACCAAGGATTGAGGTCCCCGACCGAGGCCTAAAACTCCTGAACCATGTGAGACGACGAAGGTATTAGAGTTTCCACAACCAAAGGCAACGTCGGGGACCGAGTGACTTCCAAAGGTGATGGTCTCAGTACCCATGACACCTTCAGAGGAGCCACCAAGATATTTCTGTTTATATCTGCAATCTGAATTGCAGCTATGTATATAAGAAGCCATGCAAAGCTCGTGACTACAAGGGAGCTTTGAGAAGGAGGATGATTTTGATCGGTTGTAAATGGGAGTAGATTGGTTAAAACAGTGCTTGCATGGCTTGCATTGAGTCCAGATGAGATCAGTCACAGTCGTAGGAGAGGCTAAGAAGGACACTGGAGGAGTGCCGATGACAAGGTTGACAAGATAGGTTCCTTCAACATTCTCAATTTCTGCAGTTACCCCTTCAAATGATGTCAGTTTGGCTCTTCTGGTTTTGATTTTCCGATGGAGATCATGTTTTCTGGGATGATCATAATTTGAACTTGAAATAGCATGGTTGATCAGGATGTTGTTTGTGGCTGCAGGTATGGTTAGGGAAGATGAAAAGCAGTATTGCAGAAGTAGCACTGAAAGAGCTAGAAATTTGTCCATGGTTAGTTTGATCTTCTGAAAGACTAATCCTGGGGGGTACTTATATATACACACATATATAGATGCTTTTTATGTTGGAAAGAATTGAAATTATAAACACTTGTTAACCAATCTGGTTTCTTGTTTGCGCATAATTTGTAAAAGTTGCAGTTTGTTTCCTGCATATTGTCTCTTTAATTTATTTGTGCTAGCTCTGTTGTTTCTAGGATCAAATACAATCAGATTGTCATTGATAAGAAGTGAGGCATGTTATACTTTTTGAGGGACGGCCATTTGCTTTTTGGGTTGATCCATTCTAAAAGACGAAGAAAATAGAAAGGGAGATGCCGACATTAAATTCCATTCTAAAAGTTGATACAAATAAGTTTTATCAAAATAAGCTGATGCAAACAAGTTCAATCTTTGTTTGCTATTATGTATCTGATTCTTTTTAACTTCTCATCTTCTTGTGTTAGCCTGCTGCTTGAACTGAAAAATCCACAGGAAAGAAACTATATATATACACCATAGCTAAGTTTTAGGGCTCTTTTGATGTATCAGAAGAGATATAGAAATTGCATTGAATCAGACAGAACAGCAGTTATAATAAACCATCATACATAATCTTCCCCTTATGATAAATAGTGGTTGTCATACAATTCAAAACAAGAGGATGGAAAGATGGAGGAAAAGGCAAGAAGAAAAGTTGTGAAACAACTAAGCACTGCAGAAACAATCATTAACATGCAGTTAGGGTGTGCATTCAGTTAATTAAATTATATAGCCGAGTCTATGTAACAGAGTGAGTTCTACCTGTCACATGTGTGTAACAAATGGTGCATTCATTGAGATAATCGATGTGGGGATTTGCTCGCCCAGGTGGGCTGTGGTGGGGACCCTCCTTTTAATGGCTAGCTTTTAAGAATGAGTTCTACCCATCATATGTGTGTTACAGTCTAATTACCAAATAATCCATGAGTTACCTAAGTTTTATATCCTTTTACACACTCATACATACAATTCTTCTTCTTCTTTTTTTTGATAAATGTGGACAAGCCATTAGAACTACACTATAGGCGTGATTCGAACCTGTCACCCTTTCTTTGTGAAAGAAATGAGTTATCAACTTTCCTTATAAAACAAACAATTCTCCTTAAATCATATAAATAGATAAACTACATATGGAATCCACCTTCTCACACCATTCCATTACACAAAATTACTACACAAAACTCTACAAATATGTTGGGATTTGGTGGTTATCTTGTGGAATAAATATGTTTTCAAAATAAACACGAGTGCTTCTCACAAGGAAAGTTGGTAACTAATTCTCTCTCATAAAGAGAGATTGAGGGTTCAAATCACAAATAAGGCGTACTTCTAGTAGCTTGTTCACATTTATCAAAAATAAATAAATAAATAAACAATTGTTTAATTACTCAAAATATTAATTAATTTGTGATATTAATTTCTTTATGTTATTCTAGTATGATAGAGCAAACAAGATCGACATGGCAAAAAGCTGGTGAGGGGTAAAGATGAAGTCCCATGTTAAAACGAAGCTACTTATATAAAAAGACCCACCACAACCCCAAGTGGGAACATTTCCAAGATGGTGAGGAAGTGCAGTAAGCATAAGTGTAATCACAGTAGGCATAACGCTCCTCTTTGTATTTTTTTTTTTTATAAAATGGATAAATCACATTCATTTATTTAGATAAAGTGTCATGAGAGGTACAAGGGTGGTAAGATCCGTAGCAGAATATCTAATACAAGAAAAGGGGTATAGTTCCCCTTTCTGCAACTACATCCCCAATGCTTGGATATCCCCTTTCTGTGCCTACATCCCCTATGCCTAGATATCCTCAAAATCAGTTTCCCAATGGTTGTTGGGGTGGATCCTCTCACGTGAATGTCAAGTTCGATCCGCTTCACTCCATCGTGATCAGCTTCGGCTTCTTGGACGCTTAGGTTGTATCAAACCAAAAGAAGGTTAGAAAATCGAAATCACGAAGTGTTATTGTGAAATCAAGTTGTTTGTCATGAAAACATTATCTATTACCTTCCAATTCCACAGGCAATGGTCATAGTAATAAGGTTCTATCTCTTCTGTGATTCCTTCAGCATTATTTAGCAATTATGCTACTCCCCCATAGATCTTGTATCGTATGGGGGGTAGTGCCAAGTGGAAATGTTGGGTGAAATGCCACCATACTCTTGAGTCTTGTAGTATAGGAGCAATGTATAAAGAGGTGTTCTACCATCTCCTCTGCCTCACCACATAGGTAGCATGTGTTATGAGTTCCGATCCAACCCCTTTTCCTCATATTATCCAAGTGAGGATCTTGGATCTTTTCTATATATTATCTTTTTTATCGTATATCTAAGGTACCTTTAGCGTGAGAGGAAGCGCGGAATGAGTGCGGCAATTCGTCGAACACTTGATGTGTAATTTCACATACACCTAGCAATAGCTAGCAAAATAGATAGATAATGTAAAAAGGATATACAAGCATACACTCAATAACGAAAAGAAGATATTTTACGTGGTTTGGCCAAGAAAAGCATGCATCCACAGGAGAACAATGCTTTACTATATCTTGGGGAATTACAAGAGCAACAGAAGAAAACAATAGATTTATAAGAGACACTATTTTTCGCTCACCTCTAAACTCATCTTAACAAAATGAAATCTAAAGTTTCTTCACCTTTGTTCACCTTCTCCTCTTTCTCCGCACACCTCTTTTTTACCCTACTACAAAGCTTTTAAAACCCTAAAAAGAAATGTAGATTTCACCCAATCCCAATGATTAAAGCCACTAACGGTAACCACATTACTATATTTTATCTTTTGGGTAATAAATTGTTGTTTATCCACTCCTATAAAAAAACAACAATTTATTACCGAAAAGATAAACAGAAATCATTTACCCATATAGCTATAAAATTAATAACCTTCTCTTCTCAGTAACCACCCGTTTCCCGCCATAAAATACTCCACGTACGCCCCAAACCAACCACCTCTCCGTCCGTCCACCGCAGCTCAAGAACCCAAAAATGGAAACCACACCAGACTTCACAACAGCCAAAAAAAAAAACATGATAACAAAAGCTCGCCAAATTAACCGGAAACCCACGGGCGGAGGTAAACATGAGCGGCGACTCCGGCAGTGCCTTCGGGCACCGCTCTATCATCCCGAGCCCTCCTCCATCCTCTCCCGTTGGGGTCGACTGCAACCGGTACCGTTCAGTCGAATGGTCCCGCCTCCGTGTCCCCATGACCATCACTCTCATCGGCTTCATCCTCCTCGTCATATGGCATTGCGACCG
This sequence comes from Dioscorea zingiberensis, assembly GCA_026586065.1. Classification (NCBI taxonomy): domain Eukaryota; kingdom Viridiplantae; phylum Streptophyta; class Magnoliopsida; order Dioscoreales; family Dioscoreaceae; genus Dioscorea; species Dioscorea zingiberensis. The sequence continues at coordinate 65,025,843 of CM048818.1, forward strand.
CCACTCGGTACGCCACTCTCAAAGACACATCATGGTCACCAAAAATGGGCTCAGCAAGGCCATCTTGGTTTCTTTCCCCATTCTTCTTTTCGACGTGGTGAAGAAGGCTTTGCCGGAGGGGAAGTGTGGGCATGATTGCTCGGTGTGCTTGTCGGAGTTCGAGAGTGATGATGAGGTGAGGTTGCTGACAGTTTGTGGCCATGCATTTCATCCGGAATGTATTGATACTTGGCTGGGGAGGAAGAAGACTTGCCCGGTTTGCCGGGCTGATCTCACGGAGTACCCCGGCGAGGAGATTCTGGAGGCACTGGAGGCGGCGCTGAGTGGCCGGGGAAAGGGAGGTGTTGAGAAAGGGGATGTTAATCTTGTTGTGAGGATTGATCAGGAAGACAAGGAACGCAGCTAGCTAACAATTCTTCTTGTCATCAGTTTGTCCATGTTTGTATAGGGTGGATGGTTGGATATATGTATTGGAAATTGTGGGTTGAACTTGAGCTATAGAGATTGATCATCTTGAATTAACACTCTTTTCACTTCATTGGTATATATATATATATATATATATATATATATATATATATACAATATAAATCAAAGGACCAGAGAGATTCCTGTATATGACTATGAGAAATCGAAAATTTTTATGTGTTTGTGAGTTTCAGGGAGATTTTATTTTTTATTTTTTTTGATAAATGTAGACATCAGATATGAATTGAATTTGAACTTTCAATTTTTTTAAAGAGGGGTGCTAGCCAACTTTTATTGTGAAAGGGACTGTGACCTCACCAACACAGTCAAAGAAGCAACACTTTAATAAATTTGATCTTTGTATCGCATATTTCTCCCTAACTGGACACTCTATAACGAAGTTCTAATAATATCAATAAAATACATGATTTATTCATCTTATAAAAAAAATTAAAAAAAAAACTTTGGTTGTAAAATTAAGTTCCTAGAGAGGATTTTATTTGTGTCTAAGTTCTTGAGAAAATATATAAAATTGGATAAATTAAATACAGTGTAGAAGATACAAAATACAAATAAATAAGATAGATTTTTTTAGCAACTCAGATACAAGAAGATGACTGCTTTGACAAATCGACCATGATAGACTTTCCTTATTTTTAAAACAAAAATTCGGAAACTCAAAAAAAAAAAAAAATCCAAAATATCAAAAATACAAAGTTTTAAAAGTTAAAATAAAGAAAAGAACTTTATTTAAAAATTAAAAATAAAAAACAACTTTTTAAAGATTGTAAAAAAAAAATCTAAAATTAAATAAATGCCAAAGACCTCTTGATCTAGCGGCATAGGTCCCTTGCATAAGGGATTTAGTCCACCAAAATCCCGGGGTCAAATCCCCTCTATAGCAAGGTGAGGGCCCATGACGTAGGTTACCAAGTGGTGGCCCATGTAAGCATGCCAGTTTTCTCCGTGTTCGCTCGTAAGTAGACTAGGCGGTAAAATAAGCTGCGTTGTGTGAAACCCTGGATGAACCAAGCTCCCTGCACGCTCTAATGTGATTGATCCTTGTGCACGCCCTATTTGACTGATCCTTCAGAGAGCACTTGTTGCCCTTGTCAAAAATAAAATATAATAAAATAAAATAAACAAATGGACATGAAGTTTTCATAACAAACGTCGCGTTTACATGAAAACAATCAGTAATATTGATTTCCTAAAACTGTCTTGATTTGGTGCAGCACACGCGTCAAGGAAACCAAAGCTAGTCGTGATGGAGTCCATTGTGAAAGGAGCCTTGTGTTTACCAGGAAGGACGTCCAACAACACTCACCAGGTAGGGACTTTGATGAATATACTCAGGTTGATTGAAACAAACTAGCTCAGGGGTTCTTTACCCTTTATGTACTTGGTCCATCTATGGATCCACCCATATATATACGTATCGTATTAAATAAATGAATATGATTTATCTATTTTTATTTAAAAAAAATACAATATTCATGATGAGTTAGTTTACATTTTCACCAAACAAGCACGATGGTACTGGCCGGGTAAATTAACTTGATTCAACTCTTAACTCCCATTTACTTCGTTTCCTAATACAAAATCTCCATTTTCCCCGGCAGGGAGTTTCAGCAAAGTGTGTTAACACATCCCTTGAACAACAAAATTCTATATTGATGCTATGCATTTATGAAAAAATATGCTTCAATATGTAACTGAGAAAATACATAACCTACATATGGCAGTGTTGTTATAAGTTACCAATACATAATACTTCTGCCATTAAAAACTAGCTTGTAACCGCCCCTTGTGATGGCAAAAGTCTCTTCATAAAAACCCAAGTCTTGGTTGTAGTTTCCATCCATTCATAGAAAAGAAGAACAGCATTAGTGAATAAAAATTTCTTCACCGAAAATATGGCAAACTATCACTTTATCCTCATGACATTATACTTGGCCACGTATGCCTCCAATGTGGTGTCACAGAGATTCCGGGCCCTAGAATTTCCTGTCGATCCACTTAGTGATTTTCGTGGGGGTATCATCAAATCACAAGTAATTAATAGTGGCAATGTTCACAATTCAGACTTCACAGTGCCAGAGTGGCCGCTTACAGATACAGACTTCACAGTGCCAGATTTACCCACAAATGCGGACTTCACAGTACCAGATTGGCCCACGGATGCGGACTTCACTGTGCCAGACTTCCCCAAAGATGCGGACTTCACTGTGCCTGACTTGCCCACTGATGCGGATTTCACAGTTCCAGATTGGCCCACGGATGCGGACTTCACTGTGCCTGACTGGCCCATAGATGGTGATTTCATCTTCCCAAATTTGCCAAGTGAGATCGCTGAAGCACCGATAAGTGGATCGACATAACTTTCTAAATTAAGCTCAGCGTGGAGGGACCCATGACAATATCTCTGAGGTCTAAATTGAATGGATGTATTTACCTTTTCACGCTAAACAAGCAAATGTTGTTTCCATTCTCAAGGCCAACTTACAATTTCAAAATATACAAATAAAATAAATCTCTTTATCATCTCTTTGCAACAATTTAAAATGATCACACCCAGGGTATGTTATTTTTCAGAGGAAATATATTCTCATGGATGGTTGAATCCGGTCAAATTGAGTTTGGGAATTGGTTATTTGAACTTGTTTTAAATAAGAATTTTTAGAATAATAAAAATTTATTTGAGTAATTGTGTGGAGCTTGATTATACAAGATTTTTGGCCACAATTTTGATGGGTCGAGCTCCGCCTTGAGCTCGTGGGAGGTCAAAGGGAGCAGCGCCCCCTGCCTGTAAGGTGGGGATTAGAGAGCGGAGCCCTCGAGGCAAAAATTCAAAAGGGGTATTTTAGGTGTTTCCACTATATTAGGATTATATTTCCCTTTATATTGTTTAGATAATGAACTGTTGGTCGGCACTGTTTGCTTCTTCTCTTCGGGTCCTTGGGAGGGGTGTGTAGGGGCTTAGTTTAATAGTATTTTGGATGTGAGTTTTGGGTGAAAAATAGTACCAAATAGTGCCAGAGACTAATAAATAATTACCTCTATATTATTTTATTCTTGTAAGCTTAAATTATTCTGAGAATGTAGTAAAACAACACCAACCGTCATGGATGTTACCCTATTATGAGGTGAACTACATAAAAATCTATGTGTGATTTCTTATTTGATTTTTCTGTTGTTCTTTTTTGTCTCTGGCAATCTCTAGGAATCACTAAATCACAACGGATTCCTATCAAAATTTAATTTAATTAATATTATATTTATATTTATAATTAATATAAGAATTTTCAAATTATAATTTGCTGTGGGCAACCTTTGTGAGAAATTCACTAGTAATTTGTAAAGAGAATTTTGCAAATTACCATAATAATTAATTAGCTAATGCATGATTAGCAATTATTTTGGTAAAAGAAAAACAGAACATGACTACATCGATCACAACCAAAGTAGAAAAACTGACAAACAGTACTCAAAGTTCATCACACTGAGCTGGAACGAAAGATATCATCTCCTTCTCAAGATCATACAGTGTCTGCATGTTCTGATGATGGATACCCGCAAACACTGACAGATCAAACTCTGACTCCAAAATCTGCAGACACATGAAGCCTTTTGTGGAATCAATGAACAGATAGTTATCCTCAGGAAGCTCCATATCCCCACCATCAAAGTGGTAAATAAGCTTAGGCGCCTCCACATTTGCTTTGGATGGAAGAGAGAAACATGCATCAAATCCCAGACTGGACTGATCAGCAAATGGAAGCTTTAACTGTGATCTAAACTCCTCTTTCAAGAGTCCAAAGATAGTCTTTTCCAGTCTAGGGAATAATGTCCCTGAGCTTATGATCATCCCACCAGTTCCATCTTTCTTTACTTGCAAAGCTCCATCTGGGATGGAGAGGCGAGTAGTGCCAACAGTTATCCCTTGAAGAGATAGATAGTAAAAGGAGGATTTAATAGAAGGGTTCTGAACAAGTGGAGTGGATAAGATTGCAGCTTTAGTTTTGAGAACAGCTTGAGAGCCAAGGAGGAGCTTTCCCTTAGCTTGGCCTAAAGGAGGGAGACAATATGAGAATTTGGTAACGCCGAGCTGAGAAATCAAGGATAGAGGTCCCCGGCCAAGTCCGACAAGGCCGGACCCACTCGCGACGGTAAAGGTGTTGGAGTTGCCGCAGCCGAAGGCGATGCCGGGGACTGAGTCTTCTCCAGAGGTGAAGGTTTCAATCCCCATGACTCCATGGGAGAAACCACCAGCATAGGTCTGGTTATACTCACAGTCTGGTGTGCAGTTGGACTTCTGGGAAGCCTTGCAGAGATTGTCACTGCAAGGGAGCTTGGAGAAGGAGGATGACTTGGAAGGGTCATAGATGGGAGTGGACTGAGTGAAGCATTGGGTGCATGGTTGGCACTGGGTCCAGATGAGGTCACTCACTGTGGAAGGAGATGCCGAGAAGGTGATGGGTGGAGTGCCAATGCTAAGGCTCACAAGATAGGATCCACGGACATGGCTGATTTCTGCTGCCAAACCAGCAGCAGCAGCAGCAGTGCTAGCTCTGAAAGAGAAAGAGAGTAGTAACAGGTAGTGCAGCAGTAGCACTGAGAGAGGAACAAGTGTAATGGTTTTGTTGGCCATTATCATTGTTATCAACTAACTTTGATGTTCTGAATTGAGCTTGTATAAGCTACGAACCTACACTACATATATATATATATACACACACATAGATTTGAAGTACTATGGAATGAGTCTCTTTGTCTTTCAGTGAGTTGTTTTCATTGGTGTATGTGTTACAGTTGATGATATTTTGTGTATCTGCAAGATGGCCCATAGATTCAAATGTCTTCCATTTGGAATTAATTCCTTCACAAAAAACTGTTGCTTATTGATAGGATTGGACGAGAAGAGGTGAATTTTACCGACTCTATATATGGACCATTTTCCTCTCGGATTTTAACTGTTGGTCTTGTGTTTTTGTATTGTGTTAGTTATCTTCTGCAGTTTATGTTATTAATTTTATTGCTAGTGTTTTGTGTTTTGGGCACATGTTTGATGTATCTATATTATATCATTTATATGTTCAGTATTTGTATGCTACTTTAAGACCAATACTTTGTAGAAAGTGGTAAGGATTGGTAGGAGGAAGGTTAAAGGTGATTAAGGTGATTAATTAAGATTAATAGATTCAATAAAAAGGGCAAATCAAAGCTTTTAAAAAATTACCATGCTCTCCTAACCAAAAGAAAGTTTGTATTAAAAAATAAAAAAATTAATAATGAATCAAAAAAGAAGTTAATAAATGACTTCGAAGGTCTATTTGGTAAACTTGGTCTGTATAAATAGTTATTAAAAATTATTTATAATCCTTTTTTTTTTCTGTTTTCTCGAGTAACCTGAATAATTTGGGATATATCCCAACCAAAACTCAAATTCAGATATGTCCATTAATTGGAAGCATGTAACCCATGTAAAACTCAAATAAAAAGCCGAAGAGAGAAATTGAGACCACTTGAAATAAATAGATTGCCCTACATGGCTAGCAATTTCATACAAAAGACGAGGCAACATGGCTCATGAGAACCACAGAAACATTATTCAATTGTTTATTGAGAAAGAGAAACAACAGCAACAGCAGAAGCAGAAGGTCAAGATAAAATTACAGCCATGCGGGATTCTTCAATGATGTCACAACAGCCTTAATTTGGAGGTAGTTCTTAAGGCTGTCAATGCCTTTCTCTCTCCCTTGGCCGCTCATCTTGTAGCCACCGAAAGGAATTGCAGCATCAAAGACATCAAAACAGTTGATCCATACAGTTCCAACCCTCAAAGCGCCAAGCAAGGTGTTGGCATTGTCTAAACTGCTGGTGAAAACTCCAGCAGCAAGGCCATACCGAGTTGCATTTGCCCTCCGAATTACCTCATCAAGATCACTGAAAAGATAACAAGAGAATTAAAACATCGGGCGATAAATCATGTGATTATCAAATGAGCCATAAATGCATGAATCTATATGAGCATGGGATATTGTTCAAAGCTTATGAACATTGTTGAGCTTAAAATGCCAAAGAAATGGTCATCAATGCAGTATGAGTTAGCTAATTATGAATCAAATAGAGTCATGTTCTAATTCGATTCCGCAGAAAAACTCACTTGAACTTCAGGATGGATTGAACAGGTCCAAAGATCTCTTCTTTTGCAATCAACATTCCATCCTAGTTAGAAAAAACCTCAAGGTTCAGGACACGTGAGTTTATTTACAGCTTCAGAGAACAGAGATCAAGTGAGTAATACCTTCACATCAGAGAAGATAGTAGGCTGAATATAGTAACCTTTGCTGCCTACTCTATCACCACCTGATACAAGTGTTGCCCCACTATCCTTGCCAGCTTGAATGTACCTCAGAATCTTGTTGAATTGCTCTTCATCGATCTATCAAATCCAATCATGTGTCAGGGAAAAAATGTAAGACCTAATAATGGATAGACTATCCTACTAAGTTCAGTTCAGACTGAAAAGGCCAAGGGTGTCAAAGCACAAACCATCATCTGACAAATGTATCACTTAGAAAAAAATTTCTAGCTTCTTTTAGACATTTTTAGAAGGTTCATGTACTATCAAGCAAATAATGTAAGTCTATAAGAATCATTGTGTTTCATTTCATCTGAGCAGAGTTCTTACTATATCGGTCAAGTGCACTAGTACATGTAAGGCTCAAGCATGATACCATTGGCTTAGAACACTTGAAAATATCTGATTTTCGTTCTACGCAATAGAAGTCAGACTTGAATTCTATTTAAGTTAATTTTAACTGGATACTTCTGCATTGTCCAGTGGGCACCTGAACCAGACTATATTAACATTGTGATTATTGCAATCTTGTTTATTAATACTGTGAAGGGCTTCAAATCTGCATGTATGCCCCAGTACCTGTGGCGTGTTAGAAAGTTAAAACTATTGAAATAAGTTGATGCTAGATAAAGTTGGATGTCAATCTACAACTTTTTCTTTTTTTGATAAATATGGACAAGCTACTTTGCCATGCTTCATGGCTTGGTTCAAACCCTCAACCTCTTCTCTCATTTTTGAGAGAGTGTGGTAGCCAACTTTCTTTGTGAAAGTTACTAATGTCAATTTGTATTGGAAATATCATGTAGTCCATAGATCTAACAGACACATGAGGAATCTTTGACTAGCATCTTTTCCTCCTAAACAAAATTGAAAGGTGTAGGGTCAATAGACAATTTTAAGCCCTAACCCGCGCTGGAGTTTTCTCCATCCCATAATATGTGCAATTGGCAAGTCTATCTTAAACAGAGAACACACGGCACCAACTGGCACCAACTCATGCACGGAATTTTAAAATTTTCAAATCTTTAACTAGAATCTTTTCCTCCTAAACAAAATTGAAAAGTGTAGGGTCAATAGATAATTTTAGGCCCTAACCTGCACTGGAGCTTTCTCTATTCCGTAATATGAGCAATTGACAATTCTATCTAAAACAGAGAACACATGACACAAATACATGCACAGAATTTTCAATTTTTTTTTAAAACCTTAGATAAAGTTAGAAAGAAGGTGAGCAAGCAGAAGCATCTGAAGCTTCAGAGACCAAAGTAAGCCAAAAGTCTAGGGCATTTTCAGCCACTAGATAGGCCAGAATTTCTAACTAAAACATACATGATGGGGTTTGAATAAGAGAAATCCAACTTTTCAAATTTTATTGACTGCAAAAAGTAACTTTGTATGCAAGAAAAAAAAAGAGTTGATCTAATTAAATACCTGAGGACCTTGTTCAACACCCTTTTTAAAAGGGTCACCAACAACACGTTTCAAGGCACGTGCTTTTGCTTTCTCTACGAACTCATCATATACTCGTTCATGTACAAATGTCCGAGACCCAGCACAGCAGCATTGCCCCTGTTGGTAAATGCACTTCTATGAAGATGAATATCCAAGAGAAATAGGATAACTGGTTTGGTAGATCTATTCATTTTACTAACCTGATTAAAGAACAATGCAAAATGTGCAAGCTCTACAGCCTGGTCAATATCAGCATCATCCAATATGATCATAGGGGACTTGCCACCAAGCTCTAGAGTCACTGATTTAAGGTTACTTTTAGCAGCCAACTCAAGTACAATCTTGCCAGTATCTGTTGATCCCGTGAATGCAAGCTGGGACAAAATATAAACAACATCTCAGGATGAAGATCACAAATGGCAAGCAAGTTTTTCAGCTGCATTATTTGTTTAAATAAAGATGACAAAACAACTGATTCAATTTTCAATTGTCCGTTAACCATGCAGAAGAGGCATTTCTAAACCAAGAGAGCAGATTCTCTGTCTCAAGATAGGAGTTTCCATAATTCCATATTTTTTTTAAAAAAAAAAAGACAGGTAAATCTAAAAAGGTTTACAGCTATACAACGAAAAGAGAAAAAAATTCCAAGTACTCTGAGAAGTAAGCTACGCCCACCCTGATGTGTGTAGCATTTTATAAAATAGTGATGCATGCTTTTCTATCAACCTATCATCTTTGAAATAAGGCCCTAAAACCAGATGAATTTATTAATCAAGTTTTGTAAAATCAAATTCAGACATCCCCTTCCACAAGATCACTGGTCACATGCTGGATATCAAGAGATGTCATAAAATATATCAGTGATACAAAAATTGATCCATGATAATCTCCTACAAACAGATAGGTATATCAAAATTTGAAGGGAGAATTTAACAAGTACTTTATCCACATCCATGTGTCTGGCAAGAGCTGCACCAGCAGTCGGACCGAATCCAGAGATCACATTTAGAACGCCATCAGGAACCCCAGCCTGTCAGGTCAACAAAAGAAACTTTATATAGAAGACTTCTGATGGAAATAGTATAAAAAAAAAAAAAATAGAAGAGAAGGGATGTAAAATCAAAATGCACAACATATTGTTCTTCAAGCTGAGAACTTTAGCAACCACAGAGGCCACAATCACTAATAGTCCAAGATACAGAGGATGACAATGCCATTGCTTAACTTTCAGTAGAGAAGTACCACAACAGCCTAAAATCGTCTAAACATTTTCCAAAACATGTCCACATATACAATATATCCCCTTCCAAGAATTTCAGAACAGGACTTCAAACTCTTAAAAAATCTCGCAGGAACTAGATAAGGAAAACATGCAGTTTAAGAACAAACCTCATGCAATAGTTTTGCCACATATAGAGCAGAAAGGGGAGTCTGTTCTGCTGTCTTCAACACGATAGTATTACCACATGCGAGTGCTGGGCCAACCTTCCAGGCAAACATAAGAAGAGGAAAATTCCATGGGATAATCTGACCAGCAACACCAATTGGCTCGTGCAGGACTTGCACATGATGTGGTCCATCAGCTGGAACTATCAGACCATGTATTTTGTCGGCCCACCCTGTATCAATTCAAGCCAGAATCTAAATCATCCAGACAACAAAGACACCAATACCAGGTTCCATTTTCAAAAATTACCAGCATAGTATCGAATCAAGCGGGCCAGCATAGGAATCTCAACCTGAGCAGACTGTTCATAAGGCTTCCCATTGTCCCAAGTCTCAAGCGCAGCAATCTCATCATTGTGTTTCTCAATCAAATCCGCAAAGCGATTAAGAATGCGGGATCTTTCCTAAACAAAACAATCAATGAAAATTCCCCATTCTCAATAAGATCAAACTTTTCAGATTACACAAAACACAATAATCAATCAACAGCATAGTTTCAGATTATTACATAACCAGTCATTTTAGGCCATGGTCCTTCATCAAATGCCTTCCGAGCAGCAGATACAGCCCGGTTGACATCCTCCACATCTCCTTCAGCCACATGAGCAATCACTTCCCCAGTTCTAGGATCCAAAGTAGGGAAAGTCTTGCCTGAAAAACCCATCGGATTTCTCTTCAATAAACTCACCATTTCCAAATCAATTAACAAAAAAAAAAAAATTTACATCTTTTTACCTGTCGCTGCATCAACAAACTGCCCGTTGATCAACAGCTTCGTGTAGTTCACATGAACCGGTGGAGTGATCGGTTCCACCTCCACCTCTGCCGCAGTTCCAAATCTTCGAATCCCCGATGCCACAGCAGCTACTCCACCTGAAACATCAATCTCATCAAACTCATCCGATCAACCATGATGTATATTTCAACGATCAAAGTATCAAAAACACACAAAAGAAACAGATAAAAATAATTCAACGATCAGAGGATTAAAAACACACAAAGAAACAGATCAAGGATTAAAAACATCAATCAGTGTCACCACCTCCTCGGAGACTACGAACGCTAGAAGAGGCGCTGATGGAGGCGGAGCGAGAGAACAGAGACGCCAAGCCCAGCCGCGCCGCCATGATAGAAAGAGAAAGAAAGAGAAAGAGAGATGCTAAGATCGGCAATGTTGCGGAGATGAACTGAGGTGTTATAGATGGGAAATTGTGCACCCAAAACTACTGTAACAACCACTTTGACGTGGCAATCTCTTATTTGCAATATCCCCAAAATGTTTATATAAAAATTAATATAAACTGTGCATTTCTTAAAAAGATAATATTTGAAGATAAATTTTTGATATAAAGATCTTTAGAATCCTACCCCTAGATAAGTAGATATTGTGGAAATAAAGAAAATTGTCTTCCTAACTCTTTGGCATGGCTTGGAATTTTTGGGGATCCAATCCAAAGTCTAAAAAAGCAATACTTTTAGAAAAATGAGTACATTTGACCTGAAAACTATATGAAAAACATATTGGTAGAGAATTTGTTATTTTGTACCTTATTGTTTATTTTAGATAATTTTTTTTTTGAAAATAATCATATTTTTTATAAAATTAAAAAAAAAATTATCTTCTTTCGGTTGTACTGAAGTTCTTATGTTTATATATATATATATATATTTTTTTTTTTTCAATTCATGCATTCAAAATATAATTTTTATACATGCCCACACTTGTTTATATTAGTTTGTGAAATTGCTCAGAAATAAGAGAAGAAGCTAAGATAGGACTTCTATTTGGATTTATTGATTTTTTTTAGAGGAAAATTTCTATTTGGATTTTATTCAGAATCCATGCATAATTCCAAAAAAGAGTACTTACAAAAATTTCCTATTATTATAACAGGCTCATAAATTTGTCCTGAAACGTGGTCTGAACTGATTGATGTACAGGGACACAGATAAAATCCCAATGTCCTTCTCTTATCATGTTGAATTTATTGTGAGCTGTTGAATTAATCTCCCACACAAAGGATACATTCATTGAACTACAATTCCCTTAAAACAAAGGACACACTCAACCCAAAAAAGTCACAAAAAGGACAAAATCATTGCTGGACAAGATACTTGCACAAATTGTAATAATATACTATTATTTTTTTAATTATTTTTTGTTAAAAATGAGAGAAAAAGATTCAACAAGATTTTAGCATGAGGTAATAAAACCTTTAACACTAGATAACTTGTCAAAATGAAATTGGAAAAGGAAAAAGAACCATATGTTTCTTATGTGATCAGTGTAAAAAAATAGTTCCACACCTCCTAATTCACTATTTCTATACTAGAAACATATGAGAGCATTTTTGCAACCTATTTAAACCTAACCTTTAGCGTATGAAATGAAAGAAACCAATGATGTTTGATAACAAACATTACGTTTTTATGAATACAATAAGGAAAATTTACTTTCTAATGTTTTCATGATCTGATACAACATACGCATCCAAGAAGCCTAAACTAGTAGAAATTGAGAATGTGGTGAAATGCAACTTGGCATTCACCTGGGCAAATACAGAGCCCATCAGGGATGACTTCAAAGACACTATGCCCAAGGACAATCCTATTTAACTGTAAACCCCATACGATGTATTCCAGGACACTGATCAATCCATAGGTTAGTAGCCATCACCATGTAATCCAAGGTACTGGTCTAATTATGGATCAGTAATCTAAGTTATGTATTTTTGTCTTATTTAATAAAAATGGTTTATCCACTCTTCCCAAAAAAAAACAGAGAGAGATAAAGATGGAAAGCATTGAGACTATTAAATAAAAAAATAATTTATTTATATTTATCAAAATAAAAATAAAAATAAAAATATTTTTCACTACCTTCTACCTAAAAAATGTATTTTGTATTTAAATTTGGACGGATCCAAAATTTATTCATTTTTATATATATCTATGAAACATGGATAAGAGACATTGGATGGTGAGAGCATCATGGAGTAAAATAAATGAATAAATTTGGATAATTATATTTGTATTTAATTAAGTAGATTAGAGAAATTCAGATTTGGACTTTATCCATTTTAATATATGTTCAAAAACATTATGCTCAAAATGTGGAAAAATGATAATAAGTGTCTTATTTTATGGGAAGATAATTTATCCACATTTGTTGAGAAAATAACAAAAGGTCAGTTAAGTTGACTAGGATAGTTATCTCCATACCAATTATCATCCTTTTTTCTAATGACTATGTTTGATAAGTTATCCAGAGATAAGTCAGAATAAAAAAGTTTATCGATTTGCCAAAGATCAGTACACTCATGCAAAAGGTGAAAAAAGAAAATTCTTATGATGTTATACAAATATACAATATTCACTTTTATAATTTATCTAAAATTACATGTCTCATGAGCATATAAAGAGGGAAATTTTGTATCAAAATATGACTATAAGAAATGAGTTAACAAGAAATCCTTATTAATTTCCTCCTACTCTCTTCGTGTCATTGAGCAATAGAAAACAAGTTGAAGATAATTGAATTCCTTGTTAAAAGGAGACTTGTATTCACAAGAGACAACCTAACATAGTCAGTGAATCACGATAACATATAAAAAGATTAGGGGAACAAGGAATTGTTTGGTCATAGGTCATCTATGCATGCGTGCTTTTATTTATTTTATTCTTAAGTAGTAATAGCTTGATTTCAAGACACTCAGAACAGACAGAAGATTCAACACCAGGAAGAGACTTTAAAGGGATAATAGACATTTTGATACAGGACCACACTATAATTGTACCTATGTACTTATCTATATAACCTACTTTGGTTTGAACCAAATAAAAAATATATGGTTTATTCATTTTTATCAAAAAAAAAATAGTCCAATTTTAATTTAATGGAAGTTATTTATTCATATTTATTTAAAGAAATAGGAGTTATTATATATTGTTGCAACCAACCAAAATATATAGAGAATAAATTGGTAAGACACAAGGCATTTGACGACATGTATCTTTATTACATTGTCAAATGGAATATATTTAACAATACTTTTCATTTATATTAAGATGGAATTTAACAATTTTTTATATAATCTCTGTATTACTAAACAAAAGTGAGTCTAATTTTAATTTTTAAAAATTCAAAAAAAACAAAAAAAATTATGTTGGGATTTTGGAATTTTCTCATAATTTAAAAAATCTATTTATCTATATTATTAAGCTGGCTGAGGGAGTATTTTTAATTTTAAAAAAAATATCTATCTATATATATTTATGGGAGTAGACTAAGATTTAACGGAGAGTGGTGAATTCAACACATATTACAAGTGTAGATGTTGAGACCGATTACAAAGATATATATATATATATATATATATATATATAATCCTTAAGACGATAGAGATACCCCTCTCAGAATACCGTAGGGACACCCATGTAACCCAATATCCGGAATCAACCTTTTGATCCTCTTTTCTTTAAATCATTAACTATGTAATTTCTGATTCAACTATAAACTTTTTTTTTATCATACTAATAAATATAATTTATCCATTATTTCAATAAAAAAAATGCACCTCCACACACAAAAAAAAGGGGCAAGGATATCATCAAACAAATCAAAATCCAGCGTCATCATTCCAAACCAAATCACACAACAAAAATGAAATGTATATATTTATATATCCGTCTGAAAATTACAAAACATTTAAACAATAAAGATGACAATAGATGCAAGTTGCAACTACATACATACAACTCATCGGGACTAAATCTATATATTCAGACATCGATCAAGGGAGATGAAGCGATGCATATACCTTCCTCGGATCAGGCACAACCCATCGGTCATTGATCCACTCGAGATGTGCCCTGACCTCCGACGCGCGGAACGCGATCGTCTCTCCACTGCTCGGAAAGAAAACATTAACATACTTCTCCCCTGATCGGACCTCAGAGACGACACCAGTCCACCAGCCCTCGTTGTGGTAGGCGTCGACCAGCTGGTGGATCGCATACCACGCTGCGCCAAGATGTGGTGGCCGGGGCCGGACGTTGGACGCCGGGACCGTCTCGCGGAGGGGACGGCACTCCTCGGTGTCGACCACGATGGTCTCGTAGTCGATAGTGTAGCGCGCGAGCTTAGGCATGAAGCGGGCCACGCGGGCCTCGTACCACGAGCCATGGAAACCCTCCTCGTCGATGCTGACTTCCACCTTGTCTCCAGTCCTGAATGGCTCCCCGGGAGGTCTCGTCATCGCCGGAGACGTTGTTGACGAATTCTAGGGTTTCCTTTTTTTGGCGGGAAAGGGAATGAGAGATCAGATGAGATGATGATCAGGGGATGATTGGTATCTATTTAAATATATGGAAAATTTATGATAAATTATGATTCTAGTTTGTGTCCGAATCAAATTGACATTTAAATTTAATAATAACATTGTTTTAATATCTAACTGTACATGATAATTAATTATTTAAAACAAAATATAATTATTTATGCCTTAAGTGTGTTTTGGCTAAATATTTAAGTATTGTGTTTTTATATATCTTTGGCTTTAAATATTTATATTAAAAATAATGATGAATTTAAAATATGATGTTATATAATGGAGTTTTTTTTAATTTATAAATATGTACATGTTTTAAGGCGGCTTGTGTCATGTAAACTGCGTTCCAATATTCTTACCATATTTTTGTGTTGTGTTATCATTTGGGATTTATTAGATAAATGCACAAAAACCAATATGTTGGGAAATTCTTGGGATCCGTGGGTTAAAACCCTTGGGATCCATACGTTGGAAAATTTTTGGGATCCATGCGTTGGGAAATTCTTCTGAGAGGTCTCAGGATCGAGTGCTCGGCCCCATAAATGAGATGAGCAACTTAAGTTGAGTTTACTCCTAAAGTTTATACATACATGGTGAGAGGTCAGGAGTGATCAAATGAGTTTACTCCTCAAAACCCATCATCATGTCACTGACTGATCCATGAGTGGGAGCCATAACAGGTTTTATTATTTTTAAAAATTGGAGGCAGGGGTTTTTTTTATAAAATAATTGAATCTAAAGTCTTAGAAAATTAAAAATCTCAATATAATTTTCACGTGAGAACTTTGATTTGATAGTTTGATTGTTTATATTATTTTAAATTTAAAAATTAAAAAAATAAAAAATCTTAGAATTTAAAAGAATTGTGGTATATCAATCAATGATATGTTAGTAAATCAACTTTAAACAAGTTTGAGCAAACCATAAATTATAAATTTTAAAAATAATAAAAAAAACTATATTTTTTTATAAATCACAATCTTATCAAATTCCTTGTATATCTTCTTAAAAGTCTTATTCTGGCCTCTGTGACACTCTATCAATCCACCACTCCATATTCATTGGTGGAGGCCTTTCATTGGCTTCCATAATAACCCCCAAACTTTTGTTATTGACTCTCACAACACCCCAAACTTTTAACGTACACTTATCCTATTACATGACCCTATTCTCATTGATCAATCTGAGAATTTTTAAAGGATTTGAAATCAAGTAGTAAAGTGCAACAAAAACTAATTTATTTTCATATGAGAATGTGTTTGAGTAATTGTTTTAATAGTTTCATTGTTTATGTTGACTATGAAAATGGAGTTGCCTCGAGATCAATCACAATTCCAAGTTAACCGTTAAATTTGTTTGATTTGTAGGGATTTAAGCAGTGAAATTAAGATGAAGATAAAATCAACCAAATGAGAAATGGAGACAAAGATGTAACGTGGAAAACCCTTAATTGGGAAAAATCACGGAGAAAAGAGGAGAATTCTCATTCATTTGGGATCTGAGAGCCATTTACAAGTGGAAAATGGAAAAAGTGGATCAGCTTCAAGTAAGCAGAAGCCACTGTCATTAATGTCTTGCCCCCAAAAATGAGTGGGGGTCATGGCCTTTTATAGGCTCCGGTAGCTTGGAGAAGAAGCTTGTATTTTCGGCACGTGCTTTATTAAATTAGGCCACGTGTCAAGTTATCGAGTAAGTTCTCAGTTAGATCCCGCCTAAGTGTTCGGTTGTAAGCCTTCTAGAAGACTTCTGAAATTGTGCTGATGAGCTGAGTGTGTATTCGGAACGAGAGCGATGAAGAATGTTTCCAGTACAATGAATTGAGGGTTATTTTCTGATCCGTTCTGTGCTGAAGTTCATCGGTTTGATTCGATCCATACTTCTCTGACTGATCCGATGTGATGAGAGATGGTTATTACAATGCGGGCCGATCTGTCATGGGCCAACCCACTCTTGTTGAGGGATCTTGCGATGTTGACACGTGGTCGCTTTTGATATACTCCACGTGTCTTACCATTCTTCCCCCTATCACAAGTCCCCCCCTAAGTATGCTTGGGATAAGCTAAGCATACAATTGTCTTAATAAGCGATCTTTCATTCGAAACATGTCTTTGAGTTTCTTATTCATCCTTAAATTCAACATTATGCTTCTGGGTAATGATTCTTCATGAAGTTCCGATGAGATAGCTTTATGCAATCTTGAGGAGCAGTTTTCGAAAGGTAATCACGTCTTTTCTCTTGGATCATTTATTATCAGCCGCTTCGTCTTTGGGCTCCGCATCCAAGGAAGGATAAAGGGATGTATCAACGATATGGGATCTTAAAAAGTAATGATGAGATAATTGATCTTTGCTCCACGTGTTGAGAATCACCACCGTTAAAAGCGATTTCACAATTCTGTAGAAGATTCATAGTTTGAGGGTTTTTTAAACCTTGCTGCGGCGGTGTTTCTCCCTCTACCTTGTACCGTGACTCTTATACAAGATCTCCTCCTTCTTTTCCAAGAGTTCTGATCGTCAAGTGAGAGTATAATCACAGGTATGGGATCTCAAACTGCTCCTGTGGTTTCTTCTTCTGATGTTCTTTCGTCATCTGAGAACAAAGTTGAATCGAAAAGAACTAGGGCTTGTTCAGATTCATACACTAACATCCTTCCGGCAGATGTAATTGAGAAGCTTGTGGGCCATTACAGATTATCTATTCCTTTTTTTAGTTATAGTATTCCTGCTCCAAATGAAAAGGCTTGTTCACCGTCTCAAGAGGGAGACTTGGTGGTTTATTATGATGCTTTGCTTGCTGGCCTCAGGCTTCCTTTCCCTCAAATCTTTATTGACATCTTTCGCTTCTTCAATGTGTGCCCTTCTCAATTGTCCCCCAATTCTTGGAGGATCTTGTGTGGTTTTGTGATAATATTATCTCAGAATAATCTCGTACCTTCTGTCCATCTTTTCAACCTCCTTTTTAGTCTGAACAAAGATAGGAATACAGACTGGTACTACTTCTGTGCTAAACAAGGTAGACAATTTCTGGGTTCTATCCCTGATTCCATTAGGGAGTGGAAGAGCAAGTTTTTCTTCGTCTCCTGCGGTGAGGATTGGGGCTTTCCTATTAAGTGGGGTATCCCACGGACTCATATAGCTAATAAGGAAAAACCTGATTCCAAAGAGATGGAGACGGTGAAGGAATTGCAGGAGCTTCGTCTTGGCCCTCTTAACGAACTTTTAACTGATCGGCTCCTTCATGAGAATGGTTTATTCCTTGCCAAGGGTAGGGGCATTTCTAGGTTTTTCTGTATCTTTCAGCGATCTGCCGATTCTTTATTTCAGAAATTGATACTTTCTTTTCATCGGTTGTCAGGTAACGAAATGCCTTCCTATAAAGGTGTTGATATTGCTGACCTAATGAGGGCTATTTCCCGAGCCAAGAAGCAGAAAGAAAAAGCTCTTTCTAAGACTAAGGGTCAGGCGGTCAGCGGGACCCCTTCGGAAAAGAAGATTTCTGATGAACACGATAAGTATGCCACAGTCAAAGCAAGCCTTCCGAAGCCCACCACCAGAGCTGATGTTAGAATTGCCAAAGAAAAAGATCTTTCCAAGGGTTCGTCGTCGAGGAAAAGAGGACAACCTTTGGGCAATGAACCCGTTGTGTCCGATGAGAGGAATCATGATGCTTCTTGCATTGATAGGAGAATCGAGTATTCAACTGTTGAAGCACCTGTTGTGGCATCTCTTCCTTTTCCGGCCACTGAACCGACTTTAATTAAGAGAAGAAAGTTGGTTCTAATTGATGATGATGATGTCGGGAACGCTCCTACTCATTCAACGGCTTCTGATCGTACCCAATCAATCCCCAGAACCATCCCAACTACATCTTTGGATGCAGAATCTCTTCCTCCTCCTCCACCTGTTATGACCGATCAAATTTTCGTTCCCGGCCAGCTGGGAGAGGGATTATCTTTAGTAAGAAAAGAAACAACTAACATCCCTCATGTCCCTGGTATGTTTGTGTCTTTTCTTCGCATCTCTGTTAAGTTCACATGGAAGTCTTTCGAACGATTTTTTTTTTTAAAAATAGAAGGTGTCGTTGGCCGGGCATCCGATGAGGAGGTTTCTAGAACTGATTCAGGAACATCTAGAGTGAAAGATCGCAAACAACGGATCAACCGTCGAGTCTGTACGTACTTGGGGTGGTGAAAGAGTCAATGTCCATGTGGGCCAATTCAGTGGTCTTCAATCTATAGGACATCTTCGCTATAGCTTGGCTTCAGTGAGTATTCACTGGATAATTTCTGTTTGCTTTCTTCTCCGTGCCTCTCAAAATTCATTCTGGTGTGCTGTTTTTGTAGTCTCTTAAATGGGCCGATCAAATCGAAAAATGCCTGAAGAGAGATAATTTTGATTTTTCTATTCATTTAGAGAAAATTCAAGCTGAAAATGCCCGATTGGTGAAAGAATTGTTTCGTAAGGATGAGGTAATCATCAAAATGGCTGATGAAGCAGATCAAGCCCTAGAGAAATATAAAGGGCTCGAAGAGTCTTCCAAAGTACTTGAGTGTGAACGCAACACTCTTCGACAATCCGTTCGCTCATTGGAAGAGAGCACCTCCGCTTTATCATGGAATTTTGATAAGATTAAGAAAGAGAAGGAAATACTCTCTTTGGACTTATCAAACATTGCAGGGGAAAATGCTGCATTCAAGCAATCTAATGCTTCACTGAAGGAGCAGAATGTCATTCTTACTGAAAGGGCGAAGGATGCTGAAGATGAAGCTCGAGCCACGAAAATTGAGAAAAGTGTCCTTACTGTGAGAATAACAACCCTTCAAACTGCTCTTTTCGAAGCTGAAGGCAAAGAGGCTGACATTAAGACCGAACTATCATCCTGTATGGAAGAACTGAAAAGAAGCAAAAAAAGAATCAATGAGCTGGAAACCCAAGTTGAGACTTTGAAAGGATCGGCGGAGGATACAAGGGAGATTTCTGAGGATGAGCTGCAAAAGCTTGGTGAAGATATTCACAAAATGTTTAGCGACCTCCAATCTGCTGATCCTTCCATTGTTTTTAAAGATTTAAGTTATGCCGATACGGTGGAAGAATATTTTTCAAAATGTTGTGGGCAACCATCCTCTCCGCTTTCCGAGAATGAAGAAACTAATCCTAAAGGTATGTAATCTTGCGTTTTCTTTTGATTTACTCATCTTCTCAAGATTTCCTTGATTTTCTTGTTCTAAATTCTGGCTAATCAGACGATTCTGTTCCCGATGGAGATGAGCCAGTTGTACATGAAGCCGCCGTTAATAGGGTTGTTGAGGAATTAGCTTTGATAGTTGCCTCTGATGACTTTTCTAACTCCATGGGTGGGCGAGGTGTGGAGATCGAAGCTGTCGATAGACCTGATTTTTTGGTCGACAAGACGATCTCTCCTGCTGTTGATAAGGATACCGGTTCATAGGAACCAATCGATAAAGAGGGTACTTCAGTGGTGAAGGAATTCATTGATTCATCACCGGCCACCAAAGAGCTTGAAGTCATTTCTGTCGAGCAGTCAGGAGGAGATAACGCTCCTATTGGTGTTATCGCCGGTTAGAAAAAAATTTTATCGCCCTCCTTTACTGGCTCTTTTGACTCATTTTTTACCTTTCTTCTTTTCAACTTCAACAGAGGAAACTACTATTAACCCCGTGTCCGATTTGATTTCTGTTGATATGGTTGAAAAGGGGTCTGTTGGTTCCGATAAGGAGTCTTTGGAGCTCGGGTCATGGGCAGGTGAATATAATTTTCAGTCTTAATTCTTCTCCCTCACTTTATCGGAAAATGGCTTACTTGAATTGTGGGCATTGCTGAACTAGTTTCCGCTAATTTTAGAGATGTAGGATTCCAATCCTTCCTTCGAATCTTAAGGGCCAAAAGTCCTCGTATAGGTACAATGTTCTTTTTTTAATATATTTCTTCATAATATCCTTTGACTAACTTTCATAATCTTCCCAGGTGGGGCTAAGGCGGAAGCTGTTCGTGAAGAAATCAAAATTTGGAGGCGAAACTGATAAAGTGGGTTAAAAAGCTGCCAAGGTATCATGAAGCTGAAGCCGGATCCATGCCTATTTTGGGTTCTTATAGTGAACCTTTCGCTTTGCGTATTAGGGAACTTTGGGAAATGCTGAATCCAGAGGAGAGGATGCACAAGAGTCGATTGATTGTTAATCCTCTAGAGAACTGGGATGTTATTCCTTGATCATTTCATTGGATCATTTTTGTAACTTTGACTCGATCCGATATATCACTTGTATTGTTGCTTGTCTTTCTCGTATTTGAACTTGTTGGCTACTGTTCTACTAATCACATGAGTCAAATTCTATTCTCTTTCCTTATCGTTTTTAAGGAATTATATCTACTGTTCATGTCATTCTGCTGTTCGGATCTCGTACGATTCGATTCAGAGAATCTTCTTTGGATATCTTCTGGATTTGTCACTGTTTTAACTGTTGTTTCCGAGAGGTTTTTTGTACTCCCTTTTCTATAACGATGGAATTCTCGATGCGTCTCAAAACCATATCATCCCTTTGACGTCGCCTCAAGAGATAGACGTATCTTTTCACAAGGATCATTCAATGGGATTTGAATCGCCTTCATAACTTCTGTCTTCAATCGAAGAGTCATCATAAATTTAGACGCTTTGGTTCGCTTAGACGTTTATTGCCTTTCCTTGGCTTCCACACGGAGTTAGTATAAAAGAGAT
The DNA here is from genome assembly GCA_026586065.1 of Dioscorea zingiberensis. Taxonomy (NCBI): domain Eukaryota; kingdom Viridiplantae; phylum Streptophyta; class Magnoliopsida; order Dioscoreales; family Dioscoreaceae; genus Dioscorea; species Dioscorea zingiberensis. The sequence goes on from CM048818.1 coordinate 65,047,635, forward strand.
GTGTAGAGGTGTTGGTTTCTCACAAATAGCTGGTTTGAACAATATGGTGAATAATAGCTCCCTTCTTTCTATAAATTCTTTCTTCCCGGCGATCATACTCGCAGCTTGTGGATTCCTCGATCTTTTCAAGCACGCATGACGTCTGTTGCCAATGGCCCTATCATGATGCGAGGACCGAGTGGTCACTTCTGGTGGGTGACGTTATTTGGTCACAGAGAAGCGGGAGAGGCCAAGTTCACTGAAGGGTGGAGAGATTTTGTGTCGGACCATCATTTAGAGGAAGGTGATCTCCTCGTATTTGTTCTTCGTATGAATAGCTGTTTCGAAGTTTATATTCTTGGATGGAATGGCAATCAGAAGATCCACACTCTTCATGTCGTCCCTTCTCTACCAGCGGATCCTGACGTATTGAGCTCCAATAGTGACGAAGAATCATCCGATTCTTCTTGATTTGGATATTTCTATTTGTTCTTTCTTTCTTCTCTCTTTTTATGTTCTATTTGATGAAACTAGCATTTCTTTTTGATTTCGTCTAGCTCATTGCTTTTTATCTGTTCGGCTTTAGTTTCCTCTGAAATGTCTTCTCCTTGCTTGATATATGTCTACGTGTGAAAGATGGTCTTTCCCCATTTTTCTTTTTTCTTCTTTCTCGCATGAGCGTGAGTCTTCCGAAAAGACATATGTGTTTGTTTTGCTTGGATAAACTTGAATAACTTCTAGCAGCCGTGTAACTATATCAGTTATTGTTGCGTTCTTCGGGAGCAAAGAACCAGTATATGCGTTTTTTGAGAACTAGCAGTTTATAATTCTTCGGTGTGTATGATGAGTGTCTCTATTTGTTGTAGATAACCGGTGTATCCTCTCCGATGTGCGCGGGACTGATATTTTATTTAGGAAATCGATGTAGTTCTTTCAATATATCGGATTGGTACGATATATTAGACCGATATGATCTTCTTTGTAGGGTCAATATGACCCGTTATTGTAATGGGCCGGTATGGCCTTTTGTAATGAAGAGCCGATATGGTCACTTTCCTTTGGAAACTGATACGATCAGTTAACATTTTGGGACCGGTATGGTCTGTTAATGTTTTTGAGATCGGTATGATCTGTTGAAGCTTCTGGGACCGGTATGATCCCTCGATGCTTTAGGACCGATATGATCCATTGGTGTTTTTGGACCGGTATGGTCCTTTGAACCCGGTATGGGTATTTGGTGCCGGTATGGCCTTTGGAGTTGATTCTTTCCTTCTTCGTTGGCAAATGAATTTTTTCTAGAAATAGAATAGAAGCGAAAAAGACATAAATGCATGGAAGTAACTAATCTTATTGATAGTACATCCGTAGATGCTCCGAATGGTATGGACGCTTGAGTCCGCGGCCATCCATTTTGGAGAGCCAGTATGTACGGGGCCTTATAATTTCTTGTACAATATATGGGCCTTCCCAATTGGTATTCAACTTCCATGTCCGACTCTTGTTGCCTTGAAAGATATTCTCTCTCAGTACAAGGTCTCCAACCTGGAAGATCACCTTCGTCACTTTTGCATTATAATATCTTTTGACCTTCTGCTGATATTCTGCTGCTCGAACATTAACACAATCTCTCTTTTCTTCAAGGAGATCCAGCTCGGCCCAGAGCTGCTCTTCATTTCTCGCCGGATCGAAGGACTGCGTTCTTAGTATGGGTAAAGTGATTTCAGCTGGGAGCACAGCTTCGACTCCAAATGCCAACGCGAATGGAGTCTCACCAGTTGGAGTTCAAGCAGTTGTCCGATATGCCCATAAGGTATTCGGAACTTCCTCTACCCAGTTCGACCCATTTTTGAGAACTCTTGTTTTTAGACCATGCAGAAGAGTTCTGTTGGTTACTTCCACTTGTCCATTCGCCTGTGGATGAGTAACAGAAGTTAGCCTTGGTTCAACACCTAGATCCGTGCAGAACTTCTTGAATGTTGGATTGTCGAACTAGCGACCATTGTCCGTGATGAAAGCAACAGGCAAGCCGAAACGGCAAATAATGGACTCCCATAAAAAGCTCTGGCAAGCCTTTGCTGTGATCGACGCTAGTGGTTCTGCCTCCACCCACTTAGTAAAGTAGTCGATCGACACAATTAAGAACTTCATCTGTCGGACAGCTACAGGGAATGCCCAAGTATATCTACTCCCCATAAAGCAAAGGGCCTCGTACTCACAACTGCGGTGAGCGGTACTGGGGGACGCCATTGGATGTTGGCGTGGCGTTGACAATCATCACATTTCTTGACAAAATCAATAGCATCTTTATTCAAGGTCGGCCAATAATATCCTTGCCTCAGGATTTTGTGACTCAATGCTCTTCCTCCCAAATGATCTCCTGTAATTCCTTCATGGACCTCTTGAAGAACATAAGTTGACTCCGATGGGCGAAGACATTTCAAGAGTGGAAGAGTGTATGATCTCTTATAAAGTTGCCCTTCCACCACACTATATCTGGATGATCTAATAACAACTTTTCAAGCTTCTTTTGGATCTTGAGGGAGGGTTCCATCCTGAAGATATTTCAGGATTGGGTCAATCCAACAAGGTGTTCCATCTATATCCATCAACTCCTCAACCGGTCGGCATTCAATAGTTTTCATCATCAGATATTGAACATTGATCGGTTGCTTAATATCTGGATCCGATGAAGCAAGCTTTGAGAGAAGATCGGCATCGTGATTCTCTGCTCGGGGAATTTTTGAAATGTAACACCTCTGGAAACTAGAGGTTAGCTTTTGCACCAAGGCTTTATACTTCATCATGTTCTCTTCTCCGGCCTCAAATTCTTCAGTTTGATGTCCAACTACCAATTGGGAATCTGTATTAGCTTGCAGATTCTGAACTCCGAACCCTCGAGCTAATTGTAATCCTGCAATCATGGCCTCATACTCCGCTTCATTGTTTGTTGCTTTAAAGTTGAACTTTAAAGCGGTGGATGTCTTCCATCCTGATGGCGATTTTAAGACCAGACCTACTCCTGCCCCATCACTTGTCGATGATCCATCGGTATGTAAGACCCACTGATCGGAAGAAGTTTCCTTTTCTACAGATAACTTTTGATTTATCTCTTCATCACTATCTGTTATGGTGAGCTCAGCAATGACGTCAGCTAACACTTGAGCTTTTATGGTTGTCCTAGGCTCATAACTGATGTCATACTCTCCCAACTCAATTACCCATCGGGCTAATCGACCGGATGTATCGGGCCGATGAAGGATCTGTCTCAACGATTGATCGGTCAGCACCCGGATCTTGTGGGACTGAAAGTATGGGCGGAGTCGCCGGGCGAAGATTATCAAAGCATAGGCCAATTTCTCTAGAGGGAGATATCTAGATTTCGTATCTGTGAGGACTTTGCTTGTATAGTAGATAGGCTTCTGCACATTTTCTTCTATTTTCACCTGTGATCAGACCGACGATCGCCGATGCTTGTGAATAGATATAAAGATCTTCTCCCTACCGGGGCTTGGCTAACAATGTCGATGACTGTAGATATTCCTTCAATTGTATTAAGGACTTTTCACATTCTTCAGTCCATTCAACCTTGGGTGCCATCCTCAGAGCTCGGAAGAAAGGGAGGTTCTTCTCACCGGATTTGGAAATGAATCTTCCCAGAGCAGCTAGCTGGCCATTAAGCCTCTGTATTTCTTTGATGGTCTTCGGAGACCTCATTTCAAGAATTGCCCTGATCTTCTCAGGGTTTGCTTCTATGCCTTGCTGAGTAAGCATGAATCCAAGAAATTTTTTAGATCGGACACCAAATGCACATTTGTTGTGGTTGAGGCTCATTCCATATTTTCGAATAGCATTGAAAGTTTCCTGGAGATCTATTGTATGTTGCTCAGCATTATCACTTTTCACCAATATATCATCCACATATGCTTCCACATTTCTTCCGATCTGATGTTTAAAGACTTTGTTCACTAGCCTTTGGAATGTGGCGCCTGCGTTTTTCAAGCCAAAAAGCATAACTTTGTAGCAATAAGTCCCTCGCCCAGTGATGAAAGAGGTTTTCTCTTCATCGGATTCGGCCATGCAAATTTGATTATACCCAGAGAAGGCGTCTAAGAAGCTGAGCATTTGATATCTCGATGTGGAATCTACTAAATTATCAATATGAGGCAAGGGGTAGCAATCCTTGGGGCAAGCTTTATTAAGATCAGTGAAGTCTACACACACATAAACCACTTTCCAGTGGACTTCTTTACAAGTACCACGTTCGACAACCAATCAGGATAATTCACCTCCCAAATAAAATTGGCTTTTATCAGTTTGTCAACCTCTTCTTCAGCTGCCTGTAGACGATCTGGAGCGAAGTTCCTTCGCTTCTGCACGACCGGTTTGTGTTCCTAGTTGACATTAAGACGGTGCTCGATCACCTCCCATGGTACTCCGGGCATTTCCTCAGCTGTCCAGGCGAACACGTCGGAATTGTTTTTAAGTAGATCCAAAGATCTCAAAGACTCTAATCTGCGCTTTCTTCAATTCCGCCTCCCAATTGTACGATTCCTTTCAGTTGTTCTTCTTTTAAGGGGAAGGCCATCAATTCTTCAACAGGTGTTGGTCTTTTCTTCTCCCTTTCTTCATCTTCCCCTATAGTTTCTTTAACCACCAAAGCTTCTCCCGCTGTGATGCTCCCTTTTCCCAGATCTTTGAGCATAGTAGTGTAACGCTTTCAGGAAGCCAGCTGATTGCCCTTCACCTCCCCGCAACCGTTCGGTGTCGGGAATTTCATTATCATATGGTATGTTGATGGGACTGCTCCCATCAAATTGATAGATGGCCTCCATATTATTACATTGTAGCTCGATGGACAACGAACAACAAGAAAATTAATGTTTATAGTTGTTGTCCGAGGAGGAGTACCAAGACATAGAGGAAGAGAAATCATACCGTCTGATTGGAGGGGGCTACCATTGAATCCGATGAGAGGGGACTTCACCTGCTTTAGATTCTCAACCGGTATCTTCATCCGGTCAAAGGCGCAGGAGAAAATAATATCTACTGAGCTCCCAGTATCCACCAGTACTCGCTCTACTATGAAGATCCCGATCTTCACAGTGATCACCAAAGCGTCATCGTGTGGATGATGGACGCCTTCCAAATCTTCATCAGAGAAACAGATCTCCATGGATGAGCGAGGCCTCTTTAATGGTAAGACATTCTGCACTGCCCCCACCATCCTGGTATAATTCTTCCTGGAAGTTGAGCTCTCCCCTCCATATCCTGGTCCTCCTACGATCACCGTGACATGAGTGTCACTCACATGAAGTGGTGGTGCAGAAGAAGAATCTTCAGGTTTCTGTTCTTTCTGCAAGAATTGATCAAGCTTCCCTTCTCATATAAGATCTTCTATTGCGTCCTTCAGATAAACGCACTCATCGGTTGAATGCCCCTTATCCTGATGGTACTTGCAAAATTTCTTGCTCTTCTTCCTTTTAGGGTTATCCTTCATCGGTTGTGGCGGCTTCAGGATTTTCTGGTCCTGAACCTGTCGCAAGATATCTTCCCTGGAGGTATTTGGGACTGAATAATTGTGATATCTCGCCAATCTCTCCGGGTCATACCTTTGCCGATGAGGTAGCCTCCTATCATCAAGTCGCATCGGTTCGCCCCGATCCCGAGCGCCTTCTCTTCGAGGCCTATCTTCTTTCAAGTGACCCTGCTTGGGATCTTTATATTCCCTTCTCGGGGGTTCCCTGCTTCGGAGCTCCTCCATCTTGAGAAGATATTCTTCCTCCCATCTGGCCTTCATCTCTTCCGCAGCCACATATTTCTCAGCAACTGTAAAGAACTCGGATATATCCCGAGGGACATCTCGAGTAAGAGAGTCTTTAAATGATCCTTCATTTAATCCTCTAATCACAGTTCCTACCACCATAATGGAACTGAGGTCCGTCATCCCAGTGATATCCCGGTTAAACCGATGGATGTAGTCACGGAGGCTCTCTGTTGGCTTTTGTTTATAACCCAAGAGGATGATCGGATTCTTCTTCAATCGCTTATTACTGGCGAAGCGATGAAGGAAAAGATCATAGAGCTGCTGGAAACTATATACAGTTCCAGGAGGTATACTTCGGAACCAATCATGAGCAATATCTGTTAATGTTCGCGGGAAGGCACGACACATTACTGCTTCTGAAGTCCCGTTGATCGCCATTTCATCAGAATATCGCTCAAGATGCTCTAGAGGATCCGATGAACCGTCAAATTTTTGAATATTCTGCGGTTTAAATTAGACTGGGAATGGAACTTCCCAGATCTCTCTCATAAATGGTGAAGTGGGTTGTGGCACCAGTTGAAGGACCCTTTCCTTCTCAGTGAGATATCGCAGTGGTGAATGATGACGGCGATATGGCGATGCCGATGAGGAGAACGATATCTTGGTGAATATCGTCGTGGCGATCGTTCTGGCGATAGTGGATACCGTTCTGAAACCGATCGGTGCCTGGTTGGGTGATTTTCTGGTGAATAAGCTCTCCTCCTTGTAACGTGTCGAACTGGGGAGACAGAGAATCTCCTCTCTCTCCTGTCTCCTCTTCGGCCTCGAACACCGTAGATTCGGTGTGGATCCGAACTTCCAGTGGAGGATCTGGAACTCCCACTTCTCCTTTGAGAGTGCATCGCCTGATGTTGGGGAAGGTGATTTACCGATCTATCCTTCTCTACCCTCAAGGGTCGTGCATCATGTGGTACAGTAGTCTGTGAAACGTGTTGCTGCACATCACGCAAGGCATGTTTCAACTCCTCGATCTCCCGTGCCATGGCTCTAATCTGGGCGTTATTTTCAGCAACTCCTTTCTCCCTCTGGGGTACCTCCGCCCCTTCAGGGGCTACTGGAACATCCTCCGGTGCCTGAACATCTCTCAAAGGAGAGGCTAGTGGAGCCTCGCATTTCTCCTCTTGGGGCTGGAGTCTCTTCGATTTCCTCACTACCGTCGCCATAGACTTCTTGCTCGCCTCCCCATGGACAGCGCCAAACTGTTGACTATGAAAATGGGGTTGCCTCGAGATCAATCCCAATTCCAAGTCAACCGTTAAATTTGTTTGATTTGTAGGGATTTAAGCAGTGAAAAGATGAAGATAAAATCAACCAAATGAGAAATGGAGACAAAGATGTAACGTGGAAAACCCTTAATTCTGAAAAACCATGTAGAAAAGAGGAGAATTCTCATTCATTTGGGATCTGAGAGCCATTTACAAGTGAAAAATGGAAAAAGTGGATCAGTTCTCAGTAAAGCAGAGCTTCGCTGTCATTAATGTCTTGCCCCCAAAAATGAGTGGGGGTCATGGCCTTTTATAGGCTCCGGTAGCTTGGAGAAGAAGCTTGTATTTTCGGCACGTGCTTTATTAAATTAGGCCACGTGTCAAGTTATCCAGTAAGTTCTCAGTTAGATCCCGCCTAAGTGTTCGGTTGTAAGCCTTCTAGAAGACTTACGAAATTGTCTTTGAAATTTGAGTGTGTATTCTAAGCGAGGAAGGCGATGAAGAATGTTTCCAGTACAATGAATTGAGGGTTATTTTACGTCCGCTTACGTCTTTGAAGTTCATCGGTTTGATTCGATCCATACTTCTGGTGATCCGATGTGATGAGAGATGGTTATTACAAATTGAGGCAGATCATCTATGGGCGCCCCACTCTTGTTGAGGGATCTTGCGATGTTGACACGTGGTCGCTTTTGATATACTCCACGTGTCTTACCATTCTTCCCCCTATCAGTTTATATTATTTTATAATTCAAAATTCTAAGAAAATTTAAACATCGCAATCTAATTTTTTTAATTTTATAAAATTAAAATTATCTATAACGGTCTCACTTTGTTTAGTAATATAGATAGATTGTAAATTCTATTTAATTTTTCATGCTAGCTTAAGATTTTTAAAACTATTTTTAAATTTTTTAAATAATTTTTTTTATTAATTCGTAACATGTAAATCTAATTTTTAAACATTTTAAACAAATGTAGAGGGGATAGTATTAGTACAGATATATAATTTTATTGGATAATGAACAATAGGTCCCTGAAACAGTGCCAATATCCCATATAGTCCCTGGGGTAGGTGTTGGTGGGGGTGTAGCAAATATAGTGTTGGGTAGGGACTTGGTTACTGTTTCAGGGACCTATAAATAACTTGCTCTAATTTTATTTATATTTTTAATTTCATATGAAGTTTAAAATGATGATCTTTTCTTAAAAAATATATATATATCAACATGAAAAGAAGTGGGAATTGGTTATGGTGCGTTCTAGGGATACCGTAACGCCCAAGGTATCTTACTTGGGGTGTTGGCCGGTCACAACACTTTTTAATTTAATTTATTATATTAAAAAATTAATATAATATTTAAAAACGTAATAAAATTGTTTACTTATAATCCACATAGCACATAATATTTGTTAAAATATCACTATTATTATATTAAGACTAATTTTTGATATTAAACATTTATAAATGATAATTTAATATTTTTAGATATACATTCTCCTACACAAGTTGTGTAGCCTCGCAAACAATTTGAAAAAGCTCGCACACAGAATTTTTATTTTCCATGTGCGCACACCTAGAGACTGTGTGCGGCACCTTCCTGATTATGTGCGCAATCAAAGATTCCTCGACGTGCGCGCCACAGCACACAAGTTGTGAAGCCTCGCACACAATTTTAAAAGGCTCACACACAAAATTTTATTTTTCCGTGTGCGCACACCTAGAGAATGTGTGCGATACCTTCCTGATTGTGCGCAATCAAAGATTCCTCGATGTGCGCGCCACAACACATAAGTTGTGAAAGCTCGCATACAAAATTTTATTTTTCGTGTGCGCACACCTAGAGATTGTGTGCGACACCTTCCTGATTATGTACGCAATCAAAGATTCCTCGATGTGCGCGCCACAACACACAAGTTGTGAAGCCTCGCACACAATTTGTGAAGGCTTGCACACAAAATTTTATTTTCCGTGTGCGCACACCTAGAGACTGTGTGCGACACCTTTCTGATTGTGTGCCCAATCAAAGATTCCTCGATGTGCGCGCCACAGCATACAAGTTGTGAAGCCTCGCACACAATTTGTGAAGGATCAAACACAAATTTTATTTTCCGTGTGCACACACCTAAAGATTGTGTGTGACACCTTCCTGATTGTGTGCGCAATCAAAAATTCCTCGATCTGCGTGCCAGAGCACACAAGTTGTGAAGCCTCGCACACAATTTGTGAAGGCTCGCACACACAGTTTTATTTTCCATGTGCGCATACCTAGAGAATGTGTACGACACCTTCCTGATTGTGTGCGCAATCAAAGATTCCCCGATGTGCGCGCCACAGCACACAAGTTGTGAAGCCTCACACACAATTTGGGAAAGCTCGCACACAAAGTTTTATTTTCTGTGTGCACACGCCTAGAGACTGTGTGCGACACCTTCCTGATTGTGTGCGTAATTAAAGATTCCTCAATCATTTAACATCAATAAATGTTTAATATAAAAAATTAGTCTTAATATAATAATAGTAATATTTTAACAAATGTTATGTGGTATGTGGATTATAAGTAAATAATTTTATTAAATTTTTAAATATTATATTAATTTTTTAATATAATAAATTAAATTTAAAAGTGTTGTGACCGGCCAACACCCTAAAGTAATTAAGATACCTTGGGGGTTACCCCAAGGTATCCTAGAACGTATTGGTTATATACCCTCAAAACAACCAAAATTGCATATTTACCCCCGAGAAAAACATAATTACTTATATACTAGATAATAGATATAATTACATATATACCCATGCTGTTAGGTTCTGTTAACAGAAGTTAACCAAAATTGGTTAACCATGGTTATATCTAGGGTCTAGGTAATGAAAATACCTAAAATACCCCCTACTTCTAAGTTACAATCACCAAACCTTAATCCATCCAAAGCCCAACTCCTCACCCGTCGCCCTCTCTCGGTTGATCCCCAACCCCGGCACATTGGAGTAAAGAACCTGGAGCAGCGGAACCTTCTCTTCTTCTTATGTTCTTGTGTTCTTTGTTTGGATTAGGTTTTTGATTTTGAAGAAGAAGAGGGATTGTAAGAAGAAGAAGAGGTTTTGATTTTGAAGAAGAAGAAGAGGGGTTGCCGAACTGAGAATCAGATCTAATTCATATGAAGAATTAGGTTTTAGATTTTTATCAAAAAGAAAAAGTTATTGGATTGTATTTTATTTGTGTAGATTGTTACATTCAATTTGTGTGGATTGTATTTTATAAGAAAAAAAACAAATTCATTTTAATTTAAGATGTTGAATGCTCATTATAAATATCTTAGATCTAGTAAAATTCCATTCAAGAAAAAAAATGTTTTTAATGTAAAAGTTAAAACTACAAAAATTTGGGTAGTTGAATGGGACAATTGGTTTATACCCCTCAAAACTATTAAATTGAAATTTTAGATTTTTTAAACGGTAGTTATAAATTTATAGTCAAATAAACTTTTCAGGGGCATATATGCAAAGGGCATAACGGTCATTTCACATGTCTATTGTTCGTTAGCTAACGATTGACCATCTGATTTTAACCCTAGGGGTATCTATGTAATTATACTTATTACTCAGGGGTATGTAGGCAATTATAATTTATTCATGGGTAAATACACAATTTCAATATTATTCGGGGGTACACCAGCAAAAGATGAATTCTAACATTCCTTGCCTTACACCCAAGGTCGCCTAACTTGGGGTTTTTTGACCGGCATTGGCCGGTCACAAAAAAATCAAGTTCAAAATCTCAAATTAAAAAAAGTAACGTCTGGGTGCGGCCAAACAAAGATTGGGTGCGGCTCTATTCAGATTGGGTGCGAAATTTACTATTTATTACTGTTCTGCTTACACTAAAAAAAATAAGGGAAAATTTAAAAAAAAAACCCATGTGGTTTCACCCATTTGCAAAATAGGGAATGTGGTTTTTTTTTTCAAAAAAAAACTTGTGGTTTCTCCGATTTGCAAAAAGGGGAAAAACCGTTAACAGAGTTAACCCCTGCTGACGTGGCAGGGGCATTTTCGTCAAATCATATAAATTATAATTGATTAAAGCTTAACACTAATTTAAACCCTAATCATAACCCAATTAATTAATTCATTAAAACAAACCCTAATTAACTAAACCCTAATCTATCCTCTCTCCCTCTCTCCCACCCCGCCGCTCTCTTCATCTTCTTCCTTTTGATATTGCCAGGGGTATACATGAAAAATTTCTAAGAATAATCCATTTTCAAAGGTCCTTAATGTAAAAATAAACGCTTAAAGCCTTAAACCCAGCCCCTAGAACAACAAATCAGAAACTATGGCGGGCAGTGGTTTCTAGAGAGAGAGAGAGTGTGTGTGTTTGTGGAGAGCTCTATACATCCACCATTGATGTTCATCTAGGACGAGCAACGAAGTGGGTTCTTCACCCACTAAGGAAAGCAACTTTTCATTTCTATATAAACAGAGCTTTTTGCCTTCCATTCATCCATCTCTCGTTCATCTATTCTCTATCCCCCTTTATTGTGTTTCCTAATCTCTTTGCGTTTCGTTCATTTCTTTTCCTTGTTTTCTTTCCTTCTTTGTTCTTTTGGGCATTGGTGCTCTGTTTTTGACTATCTTTGGAAGAAGATGAAGAGGGCGTCGGCGGCGGGGTGGGAGAGAGAGGGGGGATAGATTAGGGTTTAGTTAATTAGAGTTTATTTTAATTAATTAGTTAATTAGATTATAATTAGAGTTTAAATTAGTGTTAAGCTTTAATCAATTGTAATTTATATGATTTGACGAAAATGCCCCCTACGCCGAGGGTTAACTCTGATCTGCTTTTCACCTTTTTGCAAATCAGAGAAACCACAGGTTTTTTTTCGAAAAAAAATACCACATTCCTTATTTTGCAAATCGGTGAAACCACATGGGTTTTTTTTGAAATTTTCCCAAAAAATAATATAATAATAAAAAAATAAAAAAAGGGGAATATGTAAAATATATATATATATGAGACTTGAAAAATACAAAATGTCTCAAGGGCCAATATGAAATATTTCATATAAATGATGAAATATATATTTTTGAAATACCTAAAATTAAAAATATATATATATATCGGCCATATCCCAAGAGCCCGAGACGCATATCTCGAGGAGATCTCAAATTCCAAGATGGCCCAAGAAAACATATCTCGAGGTAACTCAAATCTCAAGATAGCTCGAGAATACATATCTCGAGGCAATCTTAAATCCCAAGATAGACTGAGACCATATTCCTCCTCCCATCTTTGAGGCAAAAGTACAATTAGAGGCTTATGAATTTTGCAAGGTGGCTTGCCGTTGGTCTCTATCATGAAGAGGGAGCTTCAAGACAAAAGCGAATCAACCAAATAGTGGTTTCCTATACCTAGCTAGCTGGGTTGACTGAAGATTGAAGAGAGAAGAGAAAGCGTCAGCGGAGACTCTCCCACAATCAATCCCTTGATCCTACTAATCAAAGTTGTGCTCTACTCAAAAGAAGAGGTGCATACAAGATCTCTTCTGCAATTGGAAGTTCGGCATCCATAGAAGTCCTAATAGTGCCATACCTTCCACATATGGAACATTGGCCAAATATGCTTCTCTTGATTGATATGAAGATCTAATGGTCGAGAATCAAAGACTTTCATTTTGTAGGGGTTACCCCAGCCCAGCTTGAGAGGGTACTTTCTACAGGAGAAGATGATGAGCGCATCTTCAAAAAGGTTTGAGAAAGGGAATATTCAAACATGCTAAAGGTTTGCAAAAAAAAAAACAAAAACAAAAACAAAAAACAAAAAAATCAAAAATAAAAAAAAAATCAAAACAAGAAAAAGAAAAGAAAAGAATGAAAAAAAAAGAAAAAAAAGAGGAAAAGAAAAAGCAAGAAATAAAGAAATGGAAAAAAGGACAATGGTAATAAAATGCATGCAAGACGGTCTCCGTCATAAGGTCATATCATAACCTCTTACTCCGGGTTGTAAAAAAAATGGATGGAGAAATATTTATAGTTTGGATGGTCATTGAATCCCAGGGAGGCCCACCACTTGCACCATTCATAAGATCTTGGGGGCATAAGTGAAGGAGGATTAAGTCACGTGCCACAAAGGGGGCAAGGAACTGGATTTGACCTTCAACAACAAAAAGTTCCTAGAAGGAAGGATAAAGAGGATGGATCCATATCACCTAGACGATGGTCATGAAGGCCCGATGAGGCTCATCACATGATGCCACATAAAGTGCATTGGAGTCCTAAAGGAATATAAAAAGGAAGGATAAAGTCACATGCCACACAGGGAGCAAAGAACAAGAGTTGACCTTCAACAACAAAATGTTCCTCAGAGGAAGGATTGTGAGGATGAACCCATTTTTCTTCGAACCAAAATCTTCTGTTAAAACAACTTCAACAAATGAAAACATGCAATACGCAAATACAACAACAACTAGTTGGTCTAGTGGCATATCAACTTGAAGGCATATAAAAGTTGAATATCTATCCCTCGGCATAAAGAAAAGTTCAAGCCGGTGGAACCCCTCGTCATAAAGAAAAGTTCAAGCCGGTGGAACAAAGAGGAACCTCAGGGTCTCTATCCTTGTGCAAGCTTCAACAATGATTCGGCAAATGAGACGACAGATGGTCATTGTTGAATTGAAATAAGAAAATTGATGCGGATTGGCACTTGGCTCACCTTATGATATCTTGTGAGTGTAACCTCAAGAGTGCTATTAATCTGCAACTCAAGTCATTTCAGATGTGGTAATATATAAAAGATGCATTCCTGATATAATTTGGAAGCATGAATGACAAAATTATATTACCGCCTCTCGACAAAATGAAGATGAAAGGGTGGTAAATTATATTATGGAATAGAGAAATTTGCCCAACAAAACGGTGGATTTATTATTCAATAAATAAATAAATAAATAAATATTGAAGGGTAGATAGTGGTTGGCGATAGAGATGAGATCCCCTCCTTCACTATGAGGCAAAGCCAATCACCTTGTTTAAAACCGAGTGCTAGAACCTTGCCATCCAGCACAGGGAATCCCCTGTAGAAGAAAAGACATCTCATCCAACATCAACCGCATGAATGCAAAAAGCGGCAATGCCAGTGTGGATCCCGAAGCAATAACATCTTCAAATCCAGTGATAAAGTGTGCACCTTTAGCCGGTAAAGCACACATCTTGAAACATCACAAATCTCGAGGTATTGATGAAACACTCATCTTGAGATAGCTGATGAAATACAAATCCCAAAATGATGATGTGTGTATCCCGATGCAGTGAAGCACACGTCTCAAAGTAGCACAAATCTCGAGGCAATTATGAAATACTCATTTCGAGATAGCTGATGAAAATATAAATCCCAAATTAATGAAGTGTGCATCCTGATGCAGTGAAGCACACATATCAAAGCAGCATAAATCTCGAGGCAATGATGAAACACTCATCTCGAGATAGCTGATGAAAATATAAATCCCAAAGTAATGAAGTGTGCATCCCGATGCAGTGAAGCACACATCTCGAAGCAACACAAATCTTGAGGTATTGATGAAACACTTATCTCGAGATAGCCGATAAAATACAAATCCCAAAGCGATGAAGTGTGCATCCCGATGCAGTGAAGCACACTTCTCGAAGCAGCACAGATCTCAAGGTGATGGTGAAACGCTCATCTCGAGGCAGCTGATGAAAATACAAATCCCAAGCGATGAAGTGTGCATCCCGATGTAGTGAAGCACACATTTTGAAGCAACACAAATCCTGAGGTATTGATGAAACATTCATCTCGAGATAGCTGATGAAATACAAATCCCAAAATGATGAAGTGTGCGTCCCGATGTAGTGAAGCACACATCTTAAAGCAGCACAACTCTCGAGGTGATAATGAAACACTCATCTCAAGACAACTGATGTAAATATAAATCAAAATGGCGCAAATCTTGAGACCAGGTGAAACACACATCTCAAGATTGTAACATCCCGGTTTTTCCTCTTTAAACATGGGCAAATATATAATAAATGCCGGAGTTTAATGGGAAAATAATAATTGGCTTAAACCGACTTTAATGAATAAATAGTGTTTTATCAAAAGTTGGTAGTCATTAATTAAATGTGACAAATATTAGTTAATCAAGTTAATTGATGATTATATAATCAAGGTGTGACGATTAATCTTATCATGTGCCTAAGTTTGGGATTATTGATGTTCAATGTGAAAAATATTTGAAGGAATACTTAGAGCAGTGACAAAATAAAATAAATATTAAGGTGCCCTAGGTTTCTATTTAGTAAAGGTTGTGACAAATTAAGCAACTAATGGGAGCTTGGTATTTTCTATTAAATTGAAATAGCTTAGTAGGGGGTACCTAAGCTTGTGATAAATAAATTGAAGGCGATTGGGACTCATTCATGTCTCTCTCTCTCTCGTCCCAGCAAGCAGGAGGTGGCGATGGGAGCTGCTCAGTGGCACTTTGCATGCTATGATGGAGGAGATGCCTCCGCGTGGCCCGTTAGTGCATGGCAAGTAGGGGTAATGAAGAGGGGCAGCTGGGTAGACGGGGGAGAGAGGGAGCTCTGTTGGTGGGTCTCGAGTTCCTTGCTCTGATCCCCGCTGCAACTCCGACGAGCTCCTCTGAGTCACCCTCGATTCAGGATTACCGGCCAGCCTTTGCTCCTGTCCAGTTTAGCTCAACAGCACCGGTCGTCCTCCGTGAGCAGCAGGACTACCTCTGATCGTCAGGATACCCGGCAATGCTCTTAGTCCGGTTTCTCTTGATTCCAGCCCCGGCGAGCCAACAGTTCCTGCAAGCGTCTCCGGCCAGTCAGCGGAGTAGCTCAAGGGGTCTTCTCTGAGTTCTCTTCGTGGCAGGTTGGTAGGAGAAGAGTTTTTCATCTTGTTGTTGTTATTATAGCTATGGTTGTTAGGGGGTGGCTGCTGTTAATGTGTTGGTCGTGTCATTGATTGTGACAAATAGAGTTCTGCTGTATGGTGCTTGTTGTCCTTGTGTAGAGTGGCAACTTGCTTCCCTTGTAATTGATTGGACTTCATAATTCAAAGAGAAGAGATGTTCTTTTGAATATAGTTATGCCTTTCAAGTATTTGAGAAAATGTTTAATGGAGTTTTGAATGAGAATGTGAGCAGTTAAATAGCAGTTGTAGTTGCTGCTATTGGTGTCGTAGTTGATATGTGAAGTAAAGCGAGGAGGCTGTTGATGCTGAAGTGGATGTTAATACTGTCATTGTTATTATTGATAAAGGATTGTAAAACTTTGGAGTTTTGTTGATGAAGGGAGAGGAGTAAATTGTTAAAAACTATGCATGCCTTGAAGGTGCTTGTAGAAATGCTTGTGTTGCTAATAAAGTGTAGATGTTGCTATTGTTCTCTTTGAGCTGTTGTGTGGTAATTAGCTACTGTACAGGGGGTAGCTTGTCACTTGCTTGTTTTCATTTGGAATTAGGAGAGCAAAGAGTTGAGTTGCTCTGTTGAAGTTGTTATGCCCAGCTGGTGTTGTGTCATTGCCAGAGAGGTGTTTGGATGATAATTCTATTGTTTCGGTTATGACTGTAAAGCTGTATAACATGCTTATCAGAGAGCTTGCAAGGGGTGAGTGGTCTACTCCATGGTCATCCGATCTTGTTTCATGGGAAAATCCTAGTTTGATTGTCACTCTCAATGAACTGGTATTAGCATGTTAGATTGGTGTTGAAATTGTTGTAGTTGTTGTTCAAGAGTCAAAGAGAAGAGGTTGTCTTGAGTTGTTATCATGCCCGGTTGATGGGTGATAAGATGCTCATAGGAACTTGTTGGGGAGCTATTCTCAGTTTAATGAACGATGTATTCTTTGAGTGTCTTGAGTGAATAGTATTTTAAATCAACACTATTCTCTTAGTTTGAATTAAAGTAAGTATGTAATTTCTATTTTGTTTATTGCCTTCATGGAGTTTATTAAAATATTAGACTAGGTGGTTGTTAATGATTAGAGAAGATAATTGATGCTTGATGGGAGATATATCCCATGCTTCCATGTTGGGCCTGAGGTTAGATGTATTTGGGCCTAGGAATATTAGGAAAGGAAATTAATAATTATTACTTTTTCTTAGCGAACTAGTAGTAATTTTAGTTATATTGTGATTAATAGGATGAATTGATTAGAGTACTCTCAAGGTTTCCGTAACATTTAAATTGAGTTTAATGATTAACCAATCTTAAGATTGCCTTGTTATAGATTTCATGCTCTATCGTGAAGGTAACATGCTTGTGTGTTGGGCCTTCGTCTTATTGGGCTTGGGCCCATGATTGAGTAGGAAATATTGTTAATTAGAGATTGGTGTTTTATGGATTAGTATTTATTATAGTTGTATGATGATCACTAGGGAAAGGGAAGGACAAGTCAGGGTCTTCGCGAGGTCCAAGTCAGGCTTGTCTTACTTAGGACGTCAGGTGAGTGGACCTACTGTACATTCTTGTATTTTATCGAGATTTATCGGGTTTCGGTTTATATTCCTCGGCTATGATTTATTCCTAGTTTCGAGAATGCTTTCGATTATTTACAGCTATTGTAGATTGATGTTTTCTGCATACGACTAGCTGTAGATCATTGAGATAGACATGAGATAGATATAGGCCGTGAGCATCGATCTTTGCTTCCTGTTAGACGATCCTTGCAAGGCAGGTGCGGCTCCGTTGAGCTAAGACCAACGTGATACCGAGTAGGGGAAAGGTTTTCTTGCTTTCAAAATGAATTTCTGGCATCAAAATCTTGTTTTCAAAATGAATTTATCTTAAAACCCTTTTCCAACTCTTTGGTGTGCTCGGTACCACGAGTGAAGACCCAGATCGGGGGAAACCTCGCAGGCTTCACATACAGCCCAGATCGGGGGATACCTCGCCGGCTATTTATCTGAGATCTTAGCAAGTTGATCCTACAGAGTTGCATTCTTATCGATAGACGCTCACATATCTAGACATCTCATGAGACATAGACAGGCATGTTTTCGACTGATGACTTTTCGGGTTTTTCTCGGACATTGCATTAGATAATCATCCTGATTAGGAGGTGAATGCATAGACGTCCATGCTTTACTGTATTTTCCACATGTATATGAGTAGAGATTATTTTCCATATACATGATTATATTTTCAGAAACACGGGTCTTATTTGACCTGACAGTAGGGGTCACATATCACTGAGCTCTGTAGCTCAGTCCCTCTTTCTTACTCACCTTGTGCAGGTAGCAGACAGAAGTTCGAGTACAGGCTAGACACGGTGAGATGTGAGAACTCTTAGCTGGCTCTGGCGTCCCATATTAGCTTCTATGTTGTGCACTCTGTAGACATTTTATTTTACTTATGGAGACGAGACCCAGACGCATAGTCTGTGGAGTTCTGTATCAGATATAACTCTTCTTTTTGGGATGAGTTCCAGATCTTTTATTATTTATGTCTCCAGTTTCCAGATTATTCCGCAGGTTTTGATTTTAGTTTTGTGACCTTGGGCTCGAGAGTGCAGCACTTTGGGGTACGGTGTGACCGATGTCCCTATTGGGGATCAGGGTGTTACAAAGATGACTGATAAAAAATGTAAATCCCGAAACGACGCAAGTCTTGAGGCAGGGATGGAACACACCTCTCAAGACAGTCTATGAAAATATAAATTTCAAAGTGGTCACAAATCTCGAGGCGGTGATGGAACTCTCATCTCGACGTGACTAATGAAATACAAATCATACAAATTCAGTGATGAAGCGTGTATCCCAAGGCAGCAGAGCACGCATCTTGAAGCATCACAACTCTCGAGGGGGCAATCAAGTACGTATCTCGAGACAGCTGATGAAATACACATATCAAAACAACCAGAAATCTCGAGGCGACGATGAAAGACACATCTCGAGATGGCAACAATCCCAAAATGATGAAGTGTGCATGCCAAGGAAGTGAAGCACACATCTTGAAGTAGTTCCAATCTCAAGACCTTGATGGAATACATATATCAAAACAATTAAAACAAATATAAATCTCCAAGCAATGATGTAACGCTCGACCGGATTGTGTGGACCTCGAACGTCGGACAGATCGGTCAGTACGAAAGGATAATGAGCCCCAATCGAATACAAGGCCTAATAATAATAAGCAGATAATACATTTAATCAAAAGTAATCAATAGATCCCAGCAGAAACATAATAAAATCAAATAAGGGTCTACATGTCCTCTACATAATCCAGGCCCTACAAAGGTCCTAATAAAATAAAAGACAATGTTCTCTCACACAAAAGAAAACAACTTAGGGAGGTCCTCCAACCTCAAAGAATAACTCCTCACTCTAACTTCCTCACCATCCCCGAGCCTCGAGTCTACCTACTCCTCGGGACACGAAATGAGAGAAGAGAAAAGTCGCGTGAGCTTTCGAATGGAAAGCCCAAAGAAGTACCCCTCGCAAGAATCACAATAAATTAGGTCACCGGAACATATATCAAATAATATAGGATCATCAAACAAAGGGGTTACACCCCATACAAACAGATCCTAACATCCAACTACTACTCCTGGGTACGACGATGAAGTCCAAAAAAATGTACTCAACAAACACTTCTCCCTGACGGCCAAATTTCAGGTTGTAATTAAGAAACGCATAGCCTCTGGATCAAGAATAACAAATTTGGCCGTGGAAGCGGAACTTTAACCTATCAGCGGTCGGTAGCGCCACCTCTACGCCCGACAAATCAACCTCCCCATCGATGTGGGATACGGAGTCTCGAACTCCACTGCAACCGGGCGGAAGATCAGAACTCAGTTGGGACATACCTCCCGGCCAGCACACAAGACCATGTGCCCATGATCAAGTGTCGGCCCACGGGTGGGTAGTCCAACAAAGCATTTCAACAAACGGTAGATCAAACACTACCAAACAGAGCAACCAAGAACATACCAGGAAAGAAACAATCAAACATGTATGTGTATGGAATCAAACAGCAGGTACTCACAACAAATCATGCTAACTAATAGCATACAGTAAAACAAAGAAACCCATACAAGGGTGAAAACGAGGCAAAGTGACTTACCTCTGAACGCAACCCAACTGCACGCTCCGAATCTACCCCGTCGAAGTGCCGCGCTCCCCGACAATATCTGTTAGCCATGAGTCTCAACTCAATACTCGTACAAGTGCTCGAAATAATAATTTCCATGTTAAGCACACTATTAAATGGGCATGGCCCATAATCTTCTATCATGTTCTTTGATAAAAATAGGAGACAACTATTCATGCTATAGTGACTTCATAAATAGTGAAACTCCTCAAAGCACTATTACCTTCTCTTGCCAACTATTCCCAAGAAGTTAACAAAACCATTCCACCTTGCTAGCAATTATCTACTAATCCTCTCATTAAAATTAGAAAACCAAGTCTTAAAAGAAAAGCACTCTTTGAATCTAATAGCAAGTATTCCCTTCTTTCTAAGCATCAAACAAAGAATACCCAGATCACAGCAACCACTTATATTCAAGCTAATATATAACCTTTGTACTCATGATCCCATCTCTTATTCCAGATCAACCATACAATCTACAGCCTTCTGTCTTCTCTATTTCATGCTTCTCTAAAATGATACACCAGAACCTGAAGGCTAACAACATCCCTCAAAAAGCCAAGTATATTCCATATGTATGTTCACCAAGCAGTACACACCTCAGATGCATGCATTAAAACTGATAAGAAAGAATCAGAAGCCTATACTATGCTTAAATCTCATTCAAGTCTACAGGACTTCAAATAATAAAATAATCAAACTCATACTCAGATCAATGCAATCTCAACAAGATCATTAGTATATACTAACAAATCCTCAACTCTCTGAAAACCTGTCCAGTTCCCCCACATGAAACACTTTTAATACTTCAAAACCAAATCTAAACTTTCATTCTCATCAACCAGAAGCCCAATGAAGCTTTAAAATGAAATAAATAATCACATAAACTAACCACACAATCAACAATGTGAACCTGTGAAAGAAACACCCATTACTAGTCCTCTAGTCCCATGTCTAGATTCTCAAAACATAGGTAGAAGTCTTCCACAATCTTATAAATATACACTCATAGAGTTACTGTTCAACAGGCTTCTAAAGCCTTCTCTTTACTCTTAAAAATCATTGAAATAAATCCATCCTCTCATGAATTATAAATCTTTACTCCCACCTCTCTAGGTTTAACTACAAAACCTCCACACCAAAAACTTAGATCACCCTGACTTCCCTGAACCCATGCAGACACCTCCAAGAACCCATGAACAGGCCCTAGCATGCTTTCAACGAAGGAAACACAATCTATAAAAGACAGGAGTGGAACAAGGGGCTTACCGGGGATTAAAGTCCTCCTCCGACGATCTCACACGATTCCACTCCGGTGACCAACTGTGCTCCAGCAGGCGACAGTGACAGGAGTCACTTCTTCCTGATCCTCCAGCCGCCAGGAGTCTCCTTTTCTCTAATGGGTTTCGAGACGAGGTAATTTGAATAGGTTTGGAGATCTTTTTGGTTGTGGAGAACATCGTGTGATCTTATCCCCTTCATGGTTAACAGCCCGGTGATCGCGGGGCGTGGGTAACGGCAACGCGGTTCGGCGATGGCGGAGGGGAGCGCAACAGTGCCTTGGGATATGTATCCCCCACGGATGAACGGATGAAGAAGCTCCTTGCCTCCACGTGCATGGTTCATGTTGAATTATGCTAAAACCCCCCCTCGGTTCTTTTCTATCTCATCTCAGCTCATTTTGTTTTGCAGTCCCTAAACTTTTAAATAACACATCCTGGTCCTCATTTGTTTGAAACTATGAGAGAAATAAACTTAGTTTCCAGCCCTCCAGTAAACTAATATCATGCTTTAGTCCTTGGCAACCAATGAAATAATTAATATTATTAAATAAGATTAAACCCAATTCATCTTATTATTCCTCAAAGATTTAAACTCCAATATTTTACTAAATCGAAATAATCAAATAATTCTTCAATTACTCAAAAGACGATAATACCCTTGGGTTTTACAAATGAAGTGTGCATTTCGAGTTAGTGAAGCACACATCTAAAAACATCACAAATCTCGAGGGATCAATGGAGCACATATCCCAAAGTAGATGATGAAATACAAATATCGAAACAACCATGGATTTCGAGGCGGCGATGGAGCACGAATCTCAAAACGGCTGATAAGAATGCAAGATGGCACAAATTTTGAGGCATGGTGAAACACACATCTCAAGATGGCTGATGAAAATATAAACCCTGAGATGACGCAAGTCTTGAGGCAGCAATGTGGCACATATCTCAAGATGGTCGATGGAAATATACATCTCGAAGCAACCACAAATCTCAAGGCGCCGATGTAGTACGTAACTTGAGGTGGTGATAATTCCCAAAACAAAAAAATATATATCCCCAAAAAACAAATGCAAATCTCAAAGTGATGAAGTGTGCGTCCTGAGGCGGCGAAGCACACATCACAATCTTAAGGTGATTGAGACACAAATCCTGATGCTTCCTGAGAGTACAAAACCCAAGGTGGCTAAAGGATAAAAATCTTGAGGTGGCTTTCCAAGGTGCATTTGAAATCACTTCAAGAGCTAATGAAAAAGTTGCATAGAACCAGTCTAAAGGTGTTACCCGACTTTCAAATCATAAAAGCTGAAATAGAAGGTCAAAAATGATAGAAGACATCAAAGTTTATCATGAAGCTCCATAAACCTTTTAGAAGGATGGGGGCAAGCTACGATGCATATGAAATCAAAAGAAAATGGAATATGACACATATAAAAGGAAAAAATATTTTCCAAAAATATATATAAAAATGGAAATTCTTCACTTAGGTTCTCAACCACTCATATGATGAGATCACCAAGATATATGAAATATCAAACTTGGATTCTCACACTCATATAATGAGATTACCAAAGAAATATGAAACGTCAAACTTGTATCCTCTAGCAATAAGGTCAGGTAAAATATGACGCTTCTAAAAATGATGAAATACAAATTCTTCACTTGGGTTCTCATACACTCATATGATGAGATTACCAAGGAAATATGAAATATCAAAACTTGTACCCTCCATCAATGAGGTCAAGTGAAAATATAACACTGGAAGTTTCACATATTCCAAAAATGGAATTGAGATTTCTAAAAGAGATTGACGTGATAGGCTCCCTGGGATGTTATGGGCTTATTGTACCTATAAGATTCCAATACAATCCACACCATACTCCTCGGTGTTTGGAATTGAAGCATCCCTCTCCCTTGAAATTCAAATGGCATGAAATTTCAAATGAAGGCAATATTTGACTTCAGTTAGATGAAGTGGACTCTCTCGACAGGAGAAAGATAAAAAGTGTAGCAGAATCTTGAAGTCAATAGAGCATATATGTCATATGTCCCAGGCTTACAAAGGGAGAGATGGTTCTAGTTCTAAGGAGACCCATCATCACCAATAAAAAAAAATAAAAAATGAATGAATGAATGAAAAAAATAAAAAAAAAATGAAAGAATGATAAAAAAAAATGATGATGACCTCAGGTCTCCCAAAATGGATTGGCCATAAAGACGAAAATTTTGTATGTTCATACTTCTCCCTCTCAAACAAATTTCGTGAGAGAAGTATGAAGGGGGCATTTGTTTACACTAAAAAAAATAATATAATAACAAAAAATAAAAAAAAGGGAATATGTAAAATATATATATGAGACTTGAAAAATACAAAATGTCTCAAGGGCCCATATGAAATATTTCATATAAATGATGAAATATATATTTTTGAAATACCTGAAATCATATATATATATATATATATGTATCGGCCATATCCCAAGAGCCCGAGACGCATAGCTCGAGGTGATCTCAAATTCCAAGATGGCCCGAGAAAACATATCTCGAGGTAATCTCAAATCTCAAGATAGCTCGAGAATATATATCTCAAGGCAATCTTAAATCCCAAGATAGCCTGAGAACAAATATCGAGGCAACCCAAGGTCAAGATAGCCCGAGAACACATATCTCAAGGCGATCTCAAATCTCAAGATAGCCTGAGAACAATCTCGAGGCAATCTCAAATTTCAAGATGGCCCGAGAACACATATCTCGAGACAATCTCAAATTCAAAAATGGCCTGAGAATACATATCTTGAGGCAATCTCCAAAAAAATACAAATCCCAAGATGCCCAAAATACATATCCCGAGGCAAATCCAAAACAAGACATAAAAAAATATGAATAAATACAATATATAAAATATATATATATATATATATATATATATATATATATATATATATATTATCCATCTGCCATGTTAAATTGGTGATCTTATCCATAGCTTGTGACCAAGTGAATTGTCTCTATCAAATCAAATCAATTTAAAATTAAAAAAATGATGAGAACAAAGAAAAACAGTTCTGGCATCGCGAGGGAAATATGAGACAAATCTCGTATGGCATATGATGTTTAATTTCATCTCCAATTCAGTTTATCTCCATGCCAGATTAAATAAAAATAAACTTTAACCAAAAAAAATATAATAAATGTTTGATTGCCTTGAGGACAAGGTTAAATGGGAGGGTTAATTTAAACATTAAAAAAAAGAGAGGAGAGTAGTATGGTTTATCTCCATCCGGTGATGATTGATTTGAATTTTAAGATTGGATTGGAAATTTTTTATATTATCCGATCTGGTTTATCTCTTTTTAAAATTTAAAATAAAATAAAATTGATATTAGGCGGTATATCTCCATCTCTATGATAATTTAAAATTTAAATAAAAAAAATTGGATTTTTATCCGATAGTTTCCCAAGATCCTCCGACAATTACGAATGGTTGTGATCCTCCGTCTATAAAAAAAGGAAAAAAACCGGATGAAAAGGGGAAAAAATGCAGCAGGAGATGAAGACCCCCCCTCCTCTCTAATATTGGTGATCATCACCTCGTTGTCGCCATAAGAAAGGCACAGGCCTCCATGCCTCCTTGATGTCTATCGTCACCGGAGGAGAAAGGCATAAGTTATATAATAGCTTCTCTGCCTCCCTGCTGTCCGCTGTCACCGGAGAAGAACGGCACATGCTATATAATAGCCTCCCTGCCTCCCTGCTGTCCGCTGTCACCGGAGAAGAATGGCACAGGCTATATAATAGCCTCCCTGCCTCCCTGCTGCCCACTATCACAGGAAAAAGAAGAAACCAAAAAAAAAGGGAAGCTCCCTGCCGATCACCTTCCAGCCGCCAAGCCATCTCTGCCCAAGGATTATGAAGATGGTGACGGTGACAGGTCACAGTAAGGTTCAAATAACCCTCTACAAGCTTCTTACCGGAACCCCATCTCCAGGTTGGCATTCTCATTCCAGCGCCGTCGCGAGAAATTTTGGGGGCGCAACAAAGTTGAAAGCTCTAAGATGCCTCTGGGGAAATACCTACTCGGAGAAACTCAAGTTACAAGCGCTATGTGAGATGAATAAAGAAATAATGTTTCTGAGAATGATGCAAAAGATAAGAATAATATAGATGGTTCTAATGAGGAAACAGCTCTTCACTTGTTGGCAGCTAATCTGGTAGCTAAAGATGATGAGATTCAGAAATTGCATCACTTGGTTTGTTGGGCCTACTATGGAAGCTCATAGCTAAAATACCATTCATATCCATGGAGGAAAACATTTGCAGGTTCGTCAAGAAGGCAGTGGGGATAAGGAAGCATTTGGAGAGGGAAACGAAGTATAAAGGATATTGCAGAGTGCTATGGATCTTAACGAGGGCTGGATCCATAGGACCTAGAAACTCCCTCCTGTGTGGAAGCATGAATTTACCATTGCTAGCACTCTTGTTGCATGAGTCTCTTTGGGCTATTGGATGATTTCGATCGGTGGATATTATGTTAAGTCTTATTGTTATTCTGAACTTGGATTGTATTTCATCTATCCTTGTTAGTTTTAATAGAACTTTATATTGGTGTTGATCAATACGCACATCACCTATTTGACAAAATTCCCCAAAGGTGATCGTCTCCAATTAGCAATCAAACAAAGGCACATGTGACTGAAACTAATGTCCTTAAATTTCATTGAAAGTGACCTCAATTTATGTCTCTACAATTGATGGCAAGTTGAAAGCTGAGTCTCCCTCATGATGTGGTTGTGTCTTTAAAATGGAACACACTCATGGTGTTTTTATGGATACGACCTAGGGAAAATCCACCTGGCTCAGAGGCAACTCCATGAAGAGAAAAGCTGCAGAAGGAGAAGAATCAGGGCTGCTGTTCGCGTGAAGATGACGTGAATAAAGTTTACTAGAGGCAAATCTTCCATATTGATGTTTGGAGACAAGTAAAACAATAAAGGCGAATGTTCTTAAATTGCATTTCATTGATCAATATGTATTCCAATCTCAGTAAAAGATACTCCAAATGCATGTTAAGTATTCAATCATGTGAAACGCCCCCCACCTGTTTGATAAAATGTTCCAAAGAGATCTTAAACTACAATGGTTTTGTTTTGAGATGCTGGGCATTACTATTAAGGGTTGCTCAAATATTAGCAGGCAATGTCCAACTTTTAATACACAAATCAAACCTGTTAGCATAAAAAGCCTTGGAATAAAAGGTTGTGTTTCAAATAAAAATGGGAGCTGCATGAAGTGTTCAATGTCTTTGAAGAAGGCCACTGTGATTTCAGCAAGTTAAGAACTCTTGATAAATGAAAACGTGATGATGAAGATGTTATGCAGGGAATGAAATTTGTAAAAAAAAAAGGGTTGTAGTTTCATTAAGATTGCTGCAATTCTTTAAGAAGAGGGATTTGCTTACCCACTGAGATTGCATGAAAACCAAAAAAAAAATGAAAATGATTAGAGATGCCCCGCCTATCAAAATGATCAATCTTCTCACAATATCTGGCCAATAAAGACAGCAACTGAGGCCATAATAACCAAGTGATAGCTACCAAGTCAATTAAAATCATATTTAAGAAAACGTCATTGCAAAGGTGGGTGCTAGAGGACTAAAAAAGAGGTTGTGAAGGACTAGTGCAAGAGGAAATTCAAAAAAAAAAAAAAATTCCTGAGCTTAGTGGGATATATACTCTTGGAATTGTAGCAATGAAGGATAAGTTGAATTTGCTTCAAAAATTTGGCTTACAGTTAACTGGTGTTTCTAGTGTTCTTGAGGTCATGGATACATTATTTAAGGATACACTTTCTGTGCCTTTCATTGATGAATTCCCAAGCTCAACAAGCCAATGCAAGATGGAGTCAACAGAACTTACAGTGGTGTTCATTCTCGGTGCATGTACAAAGGCAAAGGAGTTGACGATTGGAAGTCAAAATGCAAAGAGTTCAAGAGGTGACAATCTGAGGATAGCTCGTCGAGTGTTTGATGAAGTGGACCACGTCACAAGCTGGAACTCAATGATTAAGAACCTGGCAGCTCTTGAGTTGTTCTCTTACATGGAGAAAGAGCCTAATCAAGTTTTGTAGCCAAGTAATGTCATATTTTTTTAGGAATCCTGACTGCTTGCAGCCACAAGGATCTAGTGAAGTCAGCTCCGTGATGTTGTTCGGATGATCAAAGAGATGCCAATCCGAGTGAATTCAGTACTGTGGAAAACTGTCTCAAGTGCTTGCAGGATTCAGGATGATGAAGATGATCAAAGAGATGCCCTTCTGCTAAGAAGAAGATGTTAAAAGCCATAATGAACTCATTTCTTTGGCCCATGTATGTGACGAACAACTATAATGTTTCTCAAAGGAGTTCATGTAAATTGAGATAAATTCTTTATTAGCAAAGATCTCATATTCTGTTGGAAATTAATTGCATGTAATATGTTTGATGAAATGTCCGAAAGAGTTCTTTAAAGAGCTCTGCAGGTGCCAATCCCTCTTGGATAAGCGCGTGCATATCCAGAATATTATATTTTGAAATGTTAGACAAGTGAAAAATAAAAAAAGAATGAAGATGCTGATGGAGCTGCCGCTGCCCTTGTCGTGTTGGTACTGCCACGCTACCACAAGTTGCCGCCGCGGCTGATCATTTGCTGCAAAAATGAGAAAAAAGAAAGGAAGAAGAGGCTGAAGCTGCTGCCTGCAGTTCTACCATCTTGACCATTCTTCACTCAAAAGTCAATAACTTTTGATAGGAAGCTTCGATCGATGTGAAATTCGCGGCATTGGAAACTAGACTTCCAGAGCTTTCTACCATGTATGGTACATTTACTATCAGCGTCCCAGTTGGAAGCATATTTCAATGGAAAGAAGGACAGATTCTTGCAGTTCTGTCAACTCGACAACCTTTCGTTCAAGTGTTGATAACTTTTGCTAGGAAACTCCGATTGAAGTGAAATTTGTGGCATCGAAAACTAGACATCCAGAGCTTTCAAATCGTTATGGTACAACTCCTATCAACGGCCCAGTTGGTACAGTTTTTGATGGAAAGGGAAGCTAAATTCCTGCATTTTTGTTGGTTCGACTACCCTTCGTTCAAATACCGATAACTCTTGCCAGAAAACTCCGATTGAGGTGAAATTTGTGGCATTGGAAACTAGACATCCAGTTTTTCCAACTATGTATGGTGCAACCCCTTTCGGTAGACCAATTGATACAGATCAACGGTTCTTTCAAAGGTTAGCAAGTGCGGTCGCATGGAGCGCATTGTTCTCTGGTGGAATACCCGTCCCTTGAAATAGAAGAAGATGTTGAGCTGAATACCAATTGTGTCAAAAGTAGTCTTCAAAAGGAGAGCCAATGCAGAAATAGCTTTCAAGTATACATGAGTTGTCGCCTAAGATATTTGTCATCCACTCCCAGAAGCTCCTTCAAACATGAAAGATGCAGCTCTAGATATCACACTACAAGATGCTCTTCTAGACATCAACCAACAAAATACTGAAGATGCACCTGCAGAAATTAACCCTCCAAATGCAGAAGATACGCCTCCAGATATTATGCTGCAAGATACAAAAAGAGATAAACAAGAAAACATGTTGATACTTCAAATTTCCAAATTCCCAAATCCGCAAAATCACAAATATGAGATCTCCAAATCTTGAAACGGCTATGGAGCACAAGTCTCTAAGGCGGCCGACAAAATCCAAATTATGAAATGACGTGAATCTTGAAGTAGCGATGAAGCACTCATTTTAAGAAGTGGCACGCATCTCGATGCGGCGATGGAGCACGCATCTCGGGGCGACCAATAAAGATACAAATCCTAAAGCGGCATAGATTTCAAGATGCTGACGGAGTAGGCATCTTGAAGCAGCCGAAGAAACTTAAATCCCAAAGCGGTGAAGGAGACAAGGCAACGCCAGATATATGCAAATAAATGATATGTGTGCATATGATAATATGAAAATTTTGTTATGCAAATAAATGAATTTTTTTTTTTATTCATTGCCTCTCTACTTGTACTTTTGCCCTTAATCGGAGGTTCCCAAGATTCTGTCTGGGGTAATTAATAATAGAGGCTTGCCTCTATTAGGAATGGAAGAACCCACAAACTAAAAAATATGATATTTGTGATTCGATATATCGTCTGGTGTCCTCTTACACAGACACGACGCCAGGGGGGTATTTTCGATCCCACATGTTCATTACTGATCATAATGAAGAAGTCTTGAGGGACTACTATTTATTACTATTCATTACTGTTCATTGGCGACGCACCTCGTACCGTAGTATGGATGCGGCTAGACAGAAATTGGGTGTAGCTTTATTCAGATTGGGTGCGAACTTTTACTATTCACTAGTGAAATGGCGGCGCACCCAATTCGTGAAGGGTTGCACCCAATTTGCACATGCTCACACTATAGTAGGTAAGGTATGGGTGCGGCTTTATTCAGATTGGGTGCGAATTTTTACTGTTCATTAGTGAAAATGCCGGCCAAGATTAATGGGAATTCGCTAATTTGCATACTTCGCACCGTAGTAGGTAGGGTGCAGGTGCTAGGACAGATTAGAGTGCGACTCTATTCATATTGGGTGCAAACTTTTATTGTTATTACTGTTCATTAGTGAAAATGGCGGCGCACCCAATTTGTGAAAGGCCGCACCTAATTTTCACATGCTCGCACTGTGGTAGGTAGGCCGTGGGTGCGGCTAGACAGAGATTGGGTGCGACTCTATTCATATTGGTTGCAAACTTTTACTGTTCATTACTGTTCATTAGTGAAAATGGCGGCGAACCAAATTCGTGAAGGGCCGCACCTAATTTGCACATGCTCGCACCGTGGTAGGTAGGCTGTGGGTACAGCCAGACAGAGATTAGGTGCGACTCTATTCAGATTGGGTGCGAACTTTTACTGTTCATTAGTGAAAATGGCGGCGAACCCAATTCGTGAAGGGCCGCATCCAATTTGCACATATTCGCACCGTAGTAGGTATGTCTGGGTGCGGCCAGACAGAGATTAGGTGCGACTTTATTCAGATTGGGTGTGAACTTTTATTGTTCATTACTGTTCATGGCGGCGCACCTATAAAGTGCGGCTCTATTCAGATTGGGTGCGACCGGCCAGTGCCGGTTCCAAAACCCAAGTTAGGTGACCTTGGGTAGATACCCAAGGAATGTTAGAACGCACCCAAAAGCCTGAAAAGAAATTGGTGGTAGAAGTCAGGTGCCTTCTAACATGCCTTGGGTCTTGGGTTGCCTTGGCCCCCCAAAAACCTCCAAAAATCCTCAAAAAATAGACCTCAACCCTACACTAACACCCAAGGTGTAGGAAAGGCAAAAGACCTTGCGCTAGACCCCAAGGTCTCATAGAATTTACCTAGAAGTCAATATTTCAAATACCACTTCATCCCAGTTCAAAATAATAACAATAATTAATGTGGCATGAATCCGACTAAAAAAGAAAAAAAAATCCAAATAGTTTTGAAATAGAATCATTAATTTTTTTATATTTAAAAAAAAACGCTCAAAAGTTACGGTAAAAAGGTTTTTTATATCTTTATCTTTTATCAAATAATAATTCCAAACATTCCCTCATCCTAACATTCTAACAAATGTATTTACATCACTAAAATAATTTAATAAAAATTCTAAATTACTGACCAATCAATTCAGAAAACAAAAAAATATAGCAAAAAAATATTGTAACCACATTTCACAAAATTGAAAAAACAAAGAAGAATCTGAAAATTTTGAAGATCGTAAAAAAGGGAAAAAATTACTTGATAAAAATCATAATATGATATTTATAAAAAAAATCATAATTTGATATGTGGGCCCTAACAAATGTATTTACACCACTAAAAAAATTTAATAAAAATTCTAAATTATTGACCAATCAATCCAGATAACGAAAAATATATCAAACAAATATGGTTTCACAAGAATGAAAAAACAAAGAAAAAGTTGAAATTATTGAAGATCCTCAAAAAGGAAAAATTACTTGATAAAATCATAATATGATTTATAATATATAAGAAAATCATAATTTGATTGTGCATGAGTGGGGCCGGGGGGCACATACGATGAAAGAGGGTGCGTGCTACAGGATCATGGTACGGTATGATATTATGGGTCCTAAATTATGATTTTTTGGGTTTCAAACTATAATTTTCTGGGTCTCAATTGAACCCAACAAAATGACGGTGCTACTGTAGCATGAACACCACCCCAAAACCCAAAAACTATATATTAGAACCCAGAAAATACTACCTCATAGCCCATTCAGGACCCATACGGTCTTATACCGTATGAACAGTACCCACGGTCTTTTAAAATTCACCATGAAAGTGGGACTCTAATATTAACATTCACAAAAAAATTAATAACATATTCCTTCTCATCATAAGAGGTTGACGGTTTGAACCACGACTGCAATGTGTTTCTAGTGACTTACCATATTTATCCAAAAACAAAAAATATGTGGGTCCTAACAAAAACTAATAAAAATTATAAATTATTGATCAAACAATTCAGATAATAAAAAAATATGGCAAACATTGTAATCACATTTCACAAGATTTTAAAAACAAAGAAGAAGCTGACATTTTTGAAGATTCTAAAAAGGAAAAATTACTTGATAAAAAGCAGAATATAATATTTAAAAAAAAACTATAATTTGATTGTGCATGATTGACGGCTTAAGTAATGATATACAAATTAAATAGGCTTACCAAATAATTAAAACCATTAATTTTTTCTCGGAATCATCAATATCACCATTTTGAGATAACTTAAATAAATATCAACCATTGAGAAAGCTTATTCAATTTGTATATTATTACTTTTAGGGGCCTTAGGGGCACATATAATGAAAATGGGGCCCTAATACCAACCTTCATAAGGAAAGTTGGTAACTCATTTTCTCTCCTGAAGAGAAGAGAAGTTGAGGATTTGAACTAAACTAAAGTGTGATTCTAATCATTTATCCACATTTATCAAATTATAAATTATTGACCATACAATTGAGGTAACCAAAAATATACCAAACAAATATTGTAATCACATTTCACAAGATTGAAGAAATTTGAAGATCCTCAAAAAACGAAAAATTATTTTAAAAAAATCATAATATGATATTTATATAAAAAAACCAGAATTTGATTTGTGGGCCCCGCTTTCATCACATGTGCCACAAAGGCCCCAATCATGCACAATCTTTGATTTCAAAGCAGCCACAAAACAAGAGAGCAGAAATTAGAGAAGAAAGGAAGCTCCTTCCTTGGAGGGAATGGAGGTTGATGGGATTGAGGAGGCCAGTGCTCGGCTGACGGGCTCCGAGTCCAGGTGGGTCGATGGCAGCGAGGTGGACTCGGAGTCGCCACCATGGTCGCTCCAGGAGGAGGAGTGGAGCAGGATGCGGGAGGTGTCTCCCAGCGGTGGCTCGTTTCGGAGAAGGCTGTCGAAGAAGCCCAAGAGGGCTGATTCTTTGGACGTTGAAGCCATGGGCATCGCCGCCTCCCACAAGCATGGCCACAAGGTCGCCCTCTTCACTGGTTTCATCTTTTCTTGGTTTGTCATGTTGCTTGCCTTTTGTTCTTTTCCGGTTTATCTCAAGTTTGGTGTTTTATTGTTCTGGTGTGAGTTTTGGCCCTGTTAGTTGTTGAAAGCGATCTTTTTGCAAGTTCGAGGTGAGTTAGGATGGACTGTTAGATGTGGATGATGCTGATTTCTAACATGCCTTTTGTGGTTTTTTGTCTCTTCCTCACAGTAGGGGAGCATTATTGTGTTTTTAGAAGTCATGAATTTGTTGATTTGAGATGGTCATATACAAACCAACGGCATCTTGGCCTATTGGTATTGGGTCCCTTGCATAGGGTGTTGTTGGTTGGAAGAGATCCCGGGTTCAACACCCCATGACCGCAAGGTGAGGGCATGTGTGTTCGTCACATTATCCGCCCTGACGGATTGGCGCTTGTTGCCTTTGTCAAAAAAAAAAGAGAGATGGTGATATACAAATACACAGTTTATATGCTTCTATCTTTGTTAAGAGTAACAATAAACAAGATTGTGAAGCTTTTTGTGGTTTCATGGGAATGTGGGCAAGTATTTGAAGATAGGGTTTACTTCCGCCCTGGATCAACTCATCTATTGATATGGAGTGGTTGATTTTCTCACCCTCCAGTCTAAGAGGCTTAATCTGTTGAAGCGGTTTGGAATATTGGATTACATATCATTTTTATAAGATCATTTTGTAGTCAGACTCATCTTTGAGGATCATGTTGGTGAATCACTCAATGTGGTACTGATGTAAGATGATTGTCTACTGTGTCTATTAAACATCATATAAAGTGAGCCTATTCTTGTATGAGATGGAACTTCTTTTGGTTTTTGCACTTACCAGTTACCAGATCAACACTGTCTTGGCCTCCCTTCTTAGTTACTGCCAAGGACTCTTAGATCAGCTGGTTGCATTCCAAGGGTTATGTCTATAAGTTAATTCTTTGATTTTGTACTTGTTTGTGTTGGAAGCAAAAAACCCTCATCAGTAATTTCAAGACAACTGGTATAGCATGGGAATCTTTATTGAGTCTCGTGTCATAAACTACACATAGTCAGATTAGGAATACAACCATTAGAATTCAGGTGCTGTAGGGTTGAACCCATTTTGATGGGCTCTTGTAAGAACTCTTGCAAATTACTTAATAGATGAGGTTAGTTATAGAGGCATATGGAAGATGATTTTAAATATGTAAAAGCATATGGTATTATGAAACCAGCCCAGTATCTGATTTTTTTTAAAAAAAATCTTTTTTCCTTCTTTTCTTGACTGAAACCTTTTAGCTGCTAAATCATATTCAGTTTAACAACATATGTACCCCTTTTTGTTGTCAATATTGTGACTATTGCAGCTGGTCCATAACTGGTGGCTGCCATATTACTGATTTTTGTCTCAGTTGAGAATTTGTGTTAGTTGATTGGCTTGACATCAAACTGATAAGCTCCCAAAGTGCAGATAGTATTATTGTTCATATAGGGTAAGCTAGACAAACAATTTATGAGATGCCTTTTAACCAAGTTTTCTCAAAATTGAATAGGTCCAGCCAATTGGGTTGAATTGAACTAGTACTGCTAGGTTCATCAATATTGAATCCAATTAAACTGGATTATAACTGAAAACTAATCTAATCTCATTTTTCATCCAGTACAACCTTAACTAACTAGGCGAAGTATACAAAGTTAGTTGAACTGTTGTTTAGAAATTCCTAGCCTGACAAAATTCAAATAGCAAAGATAAACAAATCCCAGTTCAGAAACAGGTCTTTGACCTAACCATCAACAGAATAGAAACTTGTTTAGCATATAGTTGACAAAATTTTAATAAATCAGAAACGATTCTATAATATTGTATCCTGAAAATAAAGTATTTTGTTATTTGGTTTAACTGCGGGTTGGATGGGCAATATTTGATTCATTGTGTGGTTTGGTTTTGACACTTTAATTGATTCCCTCTAATTTTAACTTCGAAAATTTTCCTTGCAATATCTTGGAATGAAATAAAGTATCTCTTGCAACATAGATGTAGTTCCCTTGCAGCTTGTCCAGAATTCTCATACAGTTCTTTGACAGTATTGGCAAAGTTTTTCTAATTTCTTCTGTAGCAGAATGAATATTATATCCTAAGTTGCTGGGAATGCTATCAAATTTTTGTGAGTTGCTGGGAGTGCTATCAAATTATTGTAAACTATGTTTTATGAGCAAGCCTTTGATGAATGATTTTTCTGTATTTGTCATAAAAATGTTGCCTCTATAAACAAGTTATACTATTAAAATACTCAGTTTGTACCGAATAGCCTTTCAAGATTTAGGAGATTCATTTGTACATAGATAATTCCTGTTCTCTAAATAGTTTTTTTATTTTTTACTTATTGCCTGATAATTTTCTTGTCAACCACTCTCTTTTCAGAGAATAGAGATTGACCACTCTAATTTTGTTTCCTAAATTTGATTGGTGCATAAATTTGATTTACAGCCATAATCACAGGTTACTATGCTAACTATATATGCCAGATTTGCTTTACCCTTAGGTGTTTTATTGGACTCCACTACATTTACTTATTCTTAGTTAGATCTTTATTATTTTTCCATCTAGGCCTTTCAAGCAGTCTTTGCCTATAAGTTAAGATTGGTTTAGCACTTTCTGGTAATCATTCCCAACTCAAGTTTGCAGAGAAACCTAGTTGTACAAGTGCTCTAGACTGGGGTTGAAAAGGTGGTTTCACAAATATACTTAGTGAAATTAACCCATGATTATATCTCCATATTGAACATACACGCCAAAAGTCATGTCAAAGCAGAAGGTGAATGAAAACTGGAGGGAAAGATAAGTAATTTATGAAATGTGAGGAGGTGATAATTAATATTGACTTTTTAGGGTGTGATAAGTGAACCCCACCTTTTGAAATTTACTTGAAGTTCACATTTAATATCTGTCCCATGCTTGATGTAAGTATTGGTGTAAATAACTGTGGCAAAAGTTGTTACATGGACAACTCTCTTCCTCTTTCCTGATGCTAACTTTTTTTTTTTTTTTTTGAACTTGATACTCTATTCAGGACCTGCCAGTTTGGGGTGTGATTGCAATGGCGTTTCAAACTCTTGGTGTAGTCTATGGTGACATGGGCACTAGCCCTTTATATGTCTTCAGTGATGTATTCAGCAAGGTTCCCATAAATTCAGAAATTGATGTCTTGGGAGCTTTATCATTGGTTATGTATACAATTGCGCTCATTCCTTTTGCAAAATATGTCTTTATAGTGCTGAAAGCTAACGATAATGGAGAAGGTATGGAACTAATAACCATGAGACCTTTATTAATTCTCATTGTCATTGTTCTTCCAAAACAAAATAAAGCCAGCTTTTTTTATTGTTTTTTTGTGTCCAAATCAAATAATGAGCATTTAAATTTTTCGTGGAATGAAGAGTAATCCTGATAAATTAAAATTTCTTCTATCTTCATCTTTCACTTATGTGTTTAAAGTTGATTGGAATATTGAATGACCAGTTTTAGTAACTGGACTAGAATAACGTTTTGCAAAATGCTTGTAGGTGGCACCTTCGCATTGTACTCTTTGATTTGCAGGTATGCAAAAGTCAATTTACTTCCAAACCAACAGCGAGCTGATGAAGATATCTCCAGCTTCAGACTCAAGATACCAACTCCAGAGTTGGAAAGGGCACTGAACATAAAAGAAAAATTGGAAAGAAGATCCCTCTGGAAAACCATTCTCCTGCTACTGGTTTTGACAGGAACGTCAATGGTAATAGGAGATGGTATTCTTACTCCATCAATGTCGGGTATGCTGGTTCCTTAAGGATTTCATAACTCGCCATCTATCACATCTTGCTGTGATACTAGTTTGAAAGAGTCTTGTTTATTTCATGATATCTCCTAGTCCTCTGCTATATAAACTGTTGTTTAACTTCCTTGCAGTAATGTCTGCAGTCAGTGGCCTTCAAGGTGCTGTTCCAGGGTTTAACACAGGTTATTCATCATGCTTCATTCCTTACATTTTCTGACAAAATGAATAAGAAGATTCATCGACCCAAAATGCTAGATATAGTATAATAGTTTTTTGAGCCTAGAAGAAGTTCTTATAATTGCTGAAATTCTGTTTGCAGATGCAATTGTTTTAGTCTCAATAGGGATTCTGGTTTGCCTATTTAGCATACAAAGCTTTGGAACTGGCAAAGTCGGTTTTTTGTTTGCTCCTGCTCTGGGACTTTGGTTCTTCAGCTTGGGTTCCATTGG
The DNA here is from genome assembly GCA_026586065.1 of Dioscorea zingiberensis. Lineage (NCBI taxonomy): Eukaryota > Viridiplantae > Streptophyta > Magnoliopsida > Dioscoreales > Dioscoreaceae > Dioscorea > Dioscorea zingiberensis. The sequence goes on from CM048818.1 coordinate 65,084,878, forward strand.
AATATACAACATATTGAAGTATGATCTGTCTGTTCTAAAAGCATTTAATCCGGCTTATATCTTTCTGTTCTTCAGGAGGAATAGAGGAAAAGCATGGTCAGCTCTTGGTGGTGTTGTATTGTGCATTACAGGTTTCCACATTTTAGTCTTCTCTTTTACTCAAAAGCTAATTTACATGATCTTTATACTGCAATTTAGAACATCAGTCAACCGTCCTTTGAATACTTCAAAATCACTTGTTCCTCTATATTACACATGCATACATTGACATACATATTTCTGTTTATGTTTGTATATAGATGGTTGCCACGGGCACTTGCCAATGTATCAACTCCTGAAGTATTAGCATGCATGCAGACATGGGAAAAAATTAAACACTCATGATCGACCAATAATTGAAGTCACAGAGGATGGAAAAAATAATGTTTTTAGGACTGAGTTAGGTTTCATTCAATTTAGGCCTTTATGTGAATTAGATGATATTGCTACCATCTCATACTATTTACATTGCTGATATTTTCATTAATTCAAATAATCTAGAAATAACTTAATATTAAACTAAACTATGCTACCACTTACAACAGTCATTTGTGTTTTGAGATAACGTTATATGATTGGCTTGTCATATGTGCATGTGTAACTAAATGAATCTCTTATTTGTCTCCTTTTTATTTGCTTCATTTATAAATATCCCAATAAAGAGACATCCACTGGTCATGATGAGTCCATTCTCCTATTGCTAGGATTTTGGTTGATATCCTAGTGGTTTTTGATAATGGTGGCCATCCCAATTTGCACGATCAAAAAATTTTCTAGATACTAAAATCATATATTTTTGAGGTATTTTACATTTGTGATGAGTGTTAGAGAAATGGATGGTGTCAAGTAATGTGTTTTAAAAAATTACAAAAATAAAAACATGTAGAAGTTTCAAAATCAAATAAAAATTAATTCATATGTGTTTTAGATGCAGATCAATATTAATTTTGTGCATTTTCTACTTGAATGATCCATCATACATGTCTAATCATTTTTTTTGGATAAAATGCATTTTTGGTCCCTGAATTATAGTATATTGTTCATTTTGGTCCCTGTATTATTAAAATGTTCAGTACGGTCCCTATATTTTCATAGATCTGGCAATTACGGTCCCTGGGGCTGACGTGGTAGCCACCTGGTATAAGCTCTAAATACGGATATATTTTATGATGACGTGGCAGCTGACGTGGCACATAAATAAAATTTTGAAATATGTTACTAAATTAATGCTGACATGGCATGCTGACATGGCATGCCACGTGGCAGAAAAAAAAAAAATATGAAAAAAATCAGGAAAAAAACTAAAAAATATGAAAAAAAAAACAGAAAAAATCAGAAAAATATGAAAAAGTAAGAAAAAAAATCTAAAAAAATATGAATAAAATCAGAAAAAAAATCTAAAAAATATGAAAAAAAACAGTAAAGATCTAAAATTTATGAAAAAAAATCAGGAAACATTTTCAAAAATAGGAAAAAAAATATGAATATTTTTCCTGATTTTTTTTCATAATTTTTAGATTTTTCTGATTTTTTTTTCATTTTTTAAGATTTTTTCTATTTTTTTCATATTTTTTATATTTCTGCCACATGGTATGCCACGTCAGCATTAATTTAGTAACATATTCCAAAATTTTATTTATGTGCCACGTCAGCATGTCACGTCATCATAAAATATATCCGTATTTAAAGCATTATCTGGGGTGGTACACGCCACCTCTGGGGAATTTAATTGCAGGATCTATGAAAATACAGGAACCGTAATGAACATTTTAATAATACATGGACCAAAATGAATAATATACTATATTTCAAGCTATATTTCAGGGACCAAAAATGCATTTTTGACTTTTTTTTGCATTAAAATCATTCATTATTTGGAAAATGAAAATGATTAGCTGGTGAGCCACACGACCAGCTAAAAGACTTGGAAAAAGAAAATACTGGCAAGGGGCTGTATTCGTCTAAGAGATTATAGTCTCACCCTAGTTTACTCTTTTCCTATCAGCTTAAGCTTTTAGGTTGGATTGAGCCAATCTAAATATATACAGTTCATTACGAACCTTCACAGGGAAAGTTGGTAACTCATTCCCTCTCACAAGGAGAGGTTGAGGGTTCAAACCAAGCCTAGAGCGTGCTTCTAGTGGTTTGTCCACATTTATAAAAAAAAAAAAGAATATATACGGTTCATTTTGGTCGGTTTTTACTTGGGTCTTTCGGTTCAATTCAGGTTGATAGGCTTCACTGATTGGTCAAATTATGCCATATTTGGGTAAAATAGGCATGAATTTGCTTATTTTTTCAGTATGACAGTATTTTTTGGTCCACTAGATTTCCATATGCAGTTGTGGATAAATTGATTACAATAAAGGCGATACTTTTACATTTTTCCCCTATATGCTTACTGTTGCTAGCAAATCCAGCTTGTAATCATAGATGTGTAAAAGCTATTCTTCCACTGAAAATCTAAAAGAAGAAGAGAATAAGAATTACAAAACAAATTGTAGGAGTGAAACGTTTTCTTCAACACATTTCCTCTGGTGTAACAACTCATGTGATGACTTGGCGCAACAGTAAAATTGTTGCCTTATGACCTGGAGGTCACGGGTTCGAGTCGTGAAAATAGTCTTTGCTTTAAAAGCAGGATAACGCTGCGTACAATAGACCCAAGTGGTCCAACCCTTCCCCAAACCCCACACAATGCGGGATCTTTGTAGCACCAGGCTGCCCTTAACTCATGTGATGAGCCAATCCAATGCACTAGTTTTTGTCTTCCTTTTCTATCGAGGCTTTAATTCTCACATTGTAACATGATTCTAGACCAAACTATCAATATGACTACTTTGAACTGAAACTTTTATGTTCTTTTTTGGTTTCATTGTAGGAGCTGAGGCTATGTTTGCTGATCTAGGCCATTTCTCTGTAATATCCATTCAGGTCTTCCCCCTGTTACAACTCAATATTTTTTGACATCTTCCCAATGATCTTGTAACTTTGTTCTGTCCCTGTGTCAATAGATTGAAGACATTCTTATTGTGATTGATATTTTGTTATTTATCTCCTTGCAGATTGCCTTCACTTGTGTTGTATTCCCGTGTCTTCTTTTAGCTTACATGGGCCAAGCTGCATATCTGTTGAAAAATCCAACTTCAGTTGAGAGGATATTCTATGATTCTGTACCAGGTAGTCTTTTGATATTGATAGTTTGTTGTCTAATGACAACCTATTTGATAGGCATCTCAAATTCTCAGTCTAATTCATTAGATTTAGGATAAGAAAAGCAGTCAGTCTTTCAGCTTGGAAATTTAATCCATTTGATGTATGAATGTTTTGAACAGATATCTTCTTCTGGCCAGTCTTTGTTATAGCTACCCTTGCTGCTATGATTGCAAGTCAAGCCATGATCTCAGCAACATTTTCCTGTGTAAAGCAGTCTATGGCTCTTGGATGCTTCCCCAGGCTAAAGATAATTCATACATCTAAAAGATTCATGGGCCAAATCTACATTCCTGTCATCAACTGGTTTTTGATGATCATGTGCATTGCTGTTGTTGCCTCTTTCAGAAGCACTACCGACATAGCAAATGCTTATGGTTCGTATTTCTTACACTTAATACATCTTTTTATAGGATTATGGTTCTTTATTTTCCTTAATCTTCATGAATTTTATTATGAACAAACTGCCGTGGAGACTTATGTGAGGAATCTTACAAATGCGCATGGTATAAATACATACAAGTACATGCATGATAACACCTGCCTAGAAGTGTTGTAGTAAAAACATTTTTCTATTTACTTACACTATCATCCAAACTTTTAGGTTTTATTTCTAGGTTGGAAGAAGTAAATAAACAGCTTTCATCCATACTCCTTTGGGCAGGCATTGCAGAAGTAGGTGTGATGCTGGTGAGCACCACATTAGTCAAGACCGGGTGATGCTCCTCATATGGCAAACCAACTTGTTCTTGGCCCTGTGCTTCCCAGTCATATTCGGAACAATAGAACTCATTTACTTATCTGCAGTCTTAACAAAGATACTAGAAGGTGGATGGCTGCCGCTTGCTTTTGCTTCCTTTTTTCTCTGTATTATGTACACATGGAACTATGGTAGTGTATTGAAGTACAAGAGTGAGATGCGGATAAGATCTCCATGGACTTCATCCTTGAACTTGGATCTTCACTTGGCACTGTTAGAGTCCCAGGGATTGGACTTGTCTACAATGAGTTAGTTCAGGGTATCCCGTCACTCTTTGGTCAATTCCTAGTAAACCTCCCTGCAATTCATTCAACCATTGTGTTTGTCTCCATCAAGTATGTTCCTGTCCCTAAGGTTTCACAGGAAGAAAGGTTCCTCTTCCGAAGGGTATGCCAAAAGGATTTCCACATGTTCCGCTTGCATTGCACGGTATGGATACAAGGATGTCCGGAAGGAGGACCCTCGCATCTTTGAGCAACGCTTGGTGGATAGTCTCGAGAAATTTTGAGACAGGAAGCCCAAGAGCTTGCCTTAGAAATAAGCTCAGTTGAGCTAAGTCTGGACAATATGTCAGCAAGTTCCTCAGACCGGATTGTCCAACATGGAACATCAGAACTCCAAGTTCCATTACTCTCAGATCAGAAGTTAGATGTTGCTTCTTCTATCATTTCTAGTCCCAGTGGTGGCCTTTCAACACTTCCATCTGATGCCATGACTTCAGATGAGGATCCAAGTTTGGAATACGAACTCTCGGCTCTCCGAGAAGCTATGGAGTCAGGATTCACATATCTGCTGGCACACTCCGATGTGAGGGCAACGAAAGAATCTGTTTTCCTCAAGAAATTTGTCATAAATTATTTCTATGCTTTTCTGAGGAGGAATTGTAGGGCAAGTTTTAGTGTTCCACACATGAATATCATAGAGGTCGGAATGACCTACATGGTTTAAAGTTTAAACTAAAACTTGGTACTGGATATCGAAATTCATAATCTGACTGATTGATAGTAAATGCACCAGGAGATCAGGCAATGTACCTTGTAAGAACTTCCTGGAAGGAACATTGGACCCAGATGGTGTGTAGTAAATTTATTGTGTAAGATTACTTTGATTCCATTCCAGGAGAACTGATACTATTGTTGCCTTATTTGGCATGTTTAAAAGTTCTTTTGCTTGGATGTATTACGATGAGAAGTCAAATTCACCAGATGGTGTTGAATTGCATAAATTTCATATTTCTTGCAGGAAATTAGGAGCTGCTGCTTTTGTGTATGTATCTGTTGTGTTTGTGTATGTATATGTGGTTGCCCTTTTTTGGTTACCAGTTCCTCAGATACAACTAAAAAACTATCGATAATCAGTTAACATGCATGTGACCAAATCAGAGATTTTTATAATGTTTTTACAGTAATTTGGTCATATAATACATAGAGTTTACGCTTATACTCTTAGTCGAAGATACAATGATTTTTAAAGCCAAGAACCATTTCTGAATCACTTGAACAATTATTTGATAATTAGGATTATTTGAATCACTTAACCCTTCTTTTAACTTGTGAGCTTAATATTTAGTGGGAGGGTGCTTGACCGAGTAATGGATGACTCTGTGCGTGTATATATACATACATAGCCACAAGAAAAATGCGAAATTGGTGTAGAACTATTATACTTAGGTATATGCATATTAATTTGGCCGCCCAAGATTCGGTCCAGAAACATAAGAAAGATTACATCAAGCCACTAATTCTAAAAGGGTCATCCCTACTTAGTCAAGATCACTGCATAAACTTAGTTTGTATGCTAAACCAAAATACAGTTAAAGTCCTGGTCATATACTTTCAGTGAATTGGATGCTTCGTTAAAGTGCATACTTCACATGAATTTAATATATTGCAGGCAGCTTAATTAAGTTTCTTAATTAAGCAGTTCCCTTAAGAAAACTATAAAAAAAAAACTACCTTTGTGTTCTTGAATTCCTTTATTATATTGCAACTGTTTTCGAGCTTATAAATTAATTAGGACAGATTCTTATTTTACTTTGCTGATTTCTTCTCTGCTGACAATTCTTTGATGCATTCCAGTGTCCTTCCTCAATGGTTTTACTGCAGTCTGCATTGTCATGGACTTCTAAACACTGCATGGCATGTTACTTGTATAATTACACCCTACTCCATATCTCTATATAAAACACCAGGTCTCTATTAATTTGAAGTATCATTCATCCTGCATCCAAACATATGCGAAAAACGGCACTATAACTTTGTTTTCCCAGCAACACTGCATCTTGCGTTTGCCATTAACTTCTTCTCATCCTCCATATAACTGTAAGAATACGGAAAACTGACCAATAAGAACATATACTTATTTTTTTTTAATAATTAGGATTAAAGCCATTTTTGGTCCCTATACTTTGACCCAATATTTATTTTTGTCCTTTGTCTTAAAATCTTGATATAAATTCCCCGACTTTTGGAGTTTTTGTTCAAATACGACCACGTCTTGGCGCCAAGATTGCGGCATAGCAATTGAGTCAATACAATTATTATTTTTTATTCCAAGTGCATGCCACATCATCATTTAAAAAATTAGTTTATTCGAAATCCATTTTGTCATGCCATATCAATATACCACGTCATCCTAACCATGCCATGTAAGACGCCACGTCAGACATAATAGCCACGTGCTATGACCACTACAAGAAATATAACCTATAGCGGCGGATATATCCGCCGCTATAGATATCGGTAAAACTTTTAACGGCGGATAATCCACCTATAGCGGCGGATATATCCGCCGCTAAAAAGATGAATGTAACTAGCGATTGCGACTTATAGCGGCGGATATATCCGCCGCTATAGGTCTCAGGTAACGCCTTTAACGGCAACCTATAGCGTCGGATATATCCGCCGCTATAAGTCTTTCAATAGCTGGTTATGAGGCCTTATAGCGGCGGATATATCCACCGCTACAATGTATATAATAATAATAATAATAATAATAATAATAGTAATAATAATAATAATAATAATAATAATAAGGGTAAATTATCGAAATAATCACCCAACTATTGGGGTGTTCCTATTTGAGTCACCCAATTATAAAAAATTTCAATTGGGTACCCCAACTTTAGAATTGCGTTCAATTAAGTCACCCATGGTAACACCGTTAACAGAACGCTGACGTGGCATGACACGTGGCACCCAACATGCCACGTCAGCCATGCCACGTGGCAGAAAAAATAAAATAAAAATTCTAAAAAGTTCTAAAAAAATTCTAAAAATTCTAAAAAATTCTAAAAAAAATCTAAAAAAATTCTAAAAATTCTAAACAAATTCTAAAAATTCTAAAAAAAATATAAATAAATCTTAAAAATATTTAAAAATATAAAAATTCTTTAAAAAATCTAAAAAATCTTAAAATAAACAGGATTTTTTAAAAAATTCAAAAAATTCCGGTAAGAATTTAAAAAATTCTAAAAATTCTAAAAAAATCTAAAAATATATAAATTTTTTATAAATATAAAGAATCCTTTATATTTTGCCACATCAGCCTTGCCACGTGGCAAAATAACTTAAACTTTTCAAATAATTATTATTGACATGTCAGCTGACATGGCATGCCACGTTAGTTGCCATGTGGTAGAAAAATAAAAAAAAATTCTAAAAAATCTTAAAAATAAACAGGATTTTTAAAAAAATTCAAAAAATTACAATAAGAATTCTAAAAAATTCTAAAGATTATGTTTAGATTTTTTTTATTTTTTTGGAAGGAGAATAATACATGCACACAAAAAAAATATAAAAATATTCTAAAAAATAAACATGATTTTACAACATAATTACATAAATAAAACTGGAAAATAGTGAAATGTGCTTGTATGTTGTGATTGTTGTGATTAAGGTTATTAAGGTTATGAAGAAGTTGGAATGGTTTTGAAGATGTTCATTTTATATTTTTTTTCTTACTGTTTTTATTATTTTTTCAGGTTGATTGTTGTGATTACAAAGCCCATTTTAATTTTATAAATTAAAAAATCACATTTTTTTTTTACTATTTTTCGAGGTTGATTGTGGTGATTACGTTAAAAAAATCCTGTTTATTTTTTAGAAATTTTTTTAGATTATGTTTAGAATTTTTTATATTTTTTTAGAATTTTTTAGGATTCTTACCGGAATTTTTTGATTTTTTTAAAAAATCCTATTTATTTTTAAGATTTTTTAGATTTTTAAATAATTTTTTATATTTTTTAAGAATTTTTTATTTTTTACTACCATGTACGTAATAATTATTTGAAAAATTTAAGTTTTTAAGTTTTTTAGAATTTTTAGAATTTGTAAATACTTTTAATATTTATTTAGAATTTTTTTTAGAATTTTTAGAATTTGTTTAGAATTTTTATCATTTTTTAGATTTTTTTAGAATTTTTAGATTTTTTTTATATTTTTTTTTAGAATTTTTTAGAATTTTTTATTTTTTTTACGCCCGCTTGGCATGGTGCATGGCGTGTGTTAAGAATACTGCGTGTGTCATACCCGCGTCGGTACGTTACGTGCTTGGTGTTACTTGGTAGGTGAAACGATTGAAAGCGATTAAAGTTAGAGTGCGATTGAAATTTTTTATAATTGGGTGACTTAAATAGGAACACCCCAATAGTTGGGTGACTATTTTGATAATTTACCCTTATTATTAATAATAATGATAATAATGATAATAATAATAATAATAATAATAATAATAATATTATTATTATTATTATTATTATTATTATTATTATTATTATTATTATTATTACTACTACTAATTTATATAAACAAAGACCCTTGAGAAGATCAAATTAATTAATAGTAAAAATCTATTTTATTGCTAAACAAATGTTTGGTATTACAAAAAATTCACTATCCAATAATACAATATTCAGAAATTTATCAAAAGAAATATTGACATACAACAACCTAGAACAAACAATTGTGCTTGAGATACAATAAGAAAAATAAATAATAAGCCTTCAAATTTATGATTCTCCGGTACCTCCTGCAAATGCAAAAAAAATTAAAAATAAATAAATAATAATAATAAACACATTAAAGACATTGGCAACAACCTATGGATGACTATATGAAATAAAATCAGCAACATACTCTAAAACTTCAATGCACCTAAATAGTAACAATCTCTTTTCCTTCTCAAAAATTTGAAAAAGATCTAAGAAACCATAACACAGCTAGGAGTAGTAGAAGCATGAAAGGCATAATCAAAGTAACAGAATAGTACACCCCACGCATATCTAAATCTGTTTCAGCTTCCTTTCCTTGGTTTTGCTCATTTTTTGAGGTTCTTTTGCCTTGCTCTTCCTTGAGGCCTAAAAGAAAAAAATTCAAAGCACTTCAAAATCCAATGCTAAGCCAACTAAATTCATTAAAACATGCAACTAAATTCAAAATCCAATGCTTTTAATTGCCAAGAGAATAGGGAAATAATTACAAAAAAAGATAAAACATCACACTGTACCAACCAGAACATAGGAAGATGACAGAGATGTGCAGATATAGCATCAATAATACCTAATACAAACAAATACATTGCCCAAGGAAAGGAATTATTAAGAGTAAAAAGAAATAAGATGTTACTTAAAAGATCTTAACCAAATTAAATGTTCAGGATACATACCTACCAAACTATACCTAACTTTCAATATTTCAAAGCTGATTAGGCTTAAGCACATGGCAGGCAAAATTGTTGACAAAGAAATGATCATGCTACAATTGCCTCTGCTATTTTGAGATAGAAGGAACCCTAAAAATACTTGGTTCTTTTACTGGGTGAGGTTTGTCTGCTTTATCAAGGCAGTTTATTTTAAAAAATGGTACAGTTAATTACCTTGAGCTTAAAACAACTCAGACATTCAATACAACAATGTTTTGAATAAATAAATTAATAAGTAAACAGTTAGTCATGACATGCTTCAAGTTGTGAATAATCCAGTAACTTCTCAGATGTTTTATGAACTTTATCATAACTGACAGTACTGAAATATATAACAAACACAGCATCACAATGGGCCTTCTCTTGTGCTTTGGTTCTGAAAGATAAAACCAAAGAAGTCAAGGACATTAAGCAAAACATTGTGAAAGTCTTTTAATTGCCAAGAGTGGTAGCATGACAACTTACAAGTTTTCAAAGAAGAGCAATCACCAATCACCAATTTCTTCAAATTAAAACCTACTGATAAACTTTTATTATAAACTTTTTTTTTTTTACCTTAGAAACAACTGATAAACTACCTGAAGATTTTCATTGTGACCGTTCTCTTGACCAGCTACTCCACCTGAAAATAAACCAAAGATATTAAAATCACTCAAAGGAATCACCGAAAAAACACCACAAAATTAGAAATGAACTCTTACTCACCATCATCCGATCTGGTTTGGCGCCTAAGCCGGGAGGTCAAATGCCGCAGTATAGATTCACATAGCTCCCAAACATATCCTCTATTGCCATCTTCCTCATAATCAGTCATTTCCTGATAATCACTCCCTTCCTGATCCCCATCATCAAATTCATCATCATCCATGATCGAAATCACTCCCCTCATCACCATTCCTCAGCCTTCCGAACACCCTCTCTAAAACCACCTGCCATTCGAAATCAAGCAATCCAGCAAAAAGAGGAATTAATCTAATACCCAGTATAGAATCGAAGAAAATCGTACCTGTTCTTGGATGCAGGCGAGGGCGTAGTCGCGGTCGACCTGGCTGAGACTAGCGAATGAAACAAGTGAAAACTATTGGGGCGCCTCCGGCGCCGATGAGAATCCAGCGCCGCCGGTAATCGGACCAGTAGGGTTCCTCGAGTTCTCCATCGAGAGCAAAGTGAGGAAGTGAGAGCGCGAGAGTAGTGACAACTGGTGTGAGAACCAATCAGTGTTGTATTTATGGTAACTTTTCATTTTGGATTGAATCCAAGTGGTGAAGGATCATGCGCAGTTAGTGGAGAGGGATGATATCATGAAAACGTCGACGTCTGTACTAGGGACATATTCGAACAAAAACCTCAAAGTACAGGGACTGTATTAAAGATTTTTAAAATACATGGACAGAAATGAACATTGGATCAAAATAAGGGGCCAAAACTGGGATTTATCCTAATAATTATATAATACTTTCTGTATACTGTGAAAGTGTGCATGTTTAACTGCTGCATGTGGATTGTTTATGAACTCTTTGATGGTGGTCGTGCTTGTGGGAATTCATTCCGAGTGAAATCTCGCAGGGATAAGGGACCAAGGATGTGGATCTCTGCCCCTCTGGCTGCCAAGGAACCTTGATTTGTCTCAAGAAGCATTTGCCAAGATTGCTGACCCTGATGCTTGAAAAATTAAAGTCTCCATTGAAAGGCATGCATGAAATTTCAGTCATTTCATTCTTTTAATTATGGCACCAATTTGCCAAAGACCTTCGGGTCGAGCGGCAAAGGTCCTCCTCATCCAGGGATGAGAACTTGGTTTGAATCCCTGCGGTGACGGGGTGAGTGCGCGGGATTTGGTAGTCACCCAAGTGGTCTGTACAACACGCCCATGATAGTCCCGTGCCTCGCACATCCTATCTGGGCGGAGACTGGGGTTTATCCCCTTTAGCTCAAAAAAATTATGGCACCAGTTTAAGTGTTCTCTCTGCAGGGTATAGGAACTCTTCATGGACAAGACATTGGAGTGGTATAATCTGTCCCAAAAAATCAGTCTTTAGAAACTGATCATGTCTTGAATTTACAGAACCTTTCTGATTGTAACATTGGAAATTATAGATAAAATATCACAAGTTAATGTACTACTAACAGATTCTATATCAATGCATCCATGGTAATTTGATTTTCCAATACATTTGAAACCTACTTTGATAAACATGAACTTTGATTTAAATGGTATGATGATTATGAATCTAACAAATGGAGGATGGGATGAGGAGATAGTTAGTGAGCTTTTTAGGTATAATGGAAGATAAAATACCTATCCAAGACACTGAAGGATCCTGTTGGAAGTGGAGTTCATGCACAAGGGGGGCCACCTTAACATCAACCATATATATACGAGGGAATTAGAAAGATAGTTGAGGAGCCTTGGTTTGGCTAGAAAGAGCTTTGGAAAATCAGAGTGGCCCCAAAAACTAAAAATATTCCTATGAAAATTATTTCATGGGAGGTTGCCAACAAAAGATTACCTATATAGAATGAACATAGGTCCACACAGGAGACATGTCCATTATATAATTTATAGGCTAAGTCTATTAATTACCTATTTTATGAATGTAGGTGGGTTACCAGCTTGGTACCTCTTGAGTCGATTGATCTCTTGGGTCCTTTGTATAGGCGTAGTAGATGGTTGGAAAGAATCCAGAATCGAACCCCCATAACTATAAGGTGAGGTCACACGTGTAGGGAGTCTGAGGAAGGCTTGAGGAAGCTAATGCAGATGGGCAACTCTATAGCTCATGTGTACACAGACAATACAAACCTATTCAAAATACAAAAGACTGAAGAAGACGGCTATAATTGGAGAGCAAGAATGGTGATGGATGAATGCAAACAGATATTGAAGACGGACACAAGCTGGGAGATCAACAGAATACCAAGGGAAGAGAACTCTCTTGCAGATTGGCTAGCAAGGGAAGCTCATAAATCAGATGCAAAGGCAGTATATGAAGATTTTAGCAGAAACCTCAGGAGCTGCAGGAGATATTTTGTAATTTTTTTAGCAACATGTAACTTTTGTCACAGACCTGATTGATTAGCTTAAGCTCTTATTATATAAAAATAACATATAAACTTTACACAACATACAAGTTAATAGAAATAAAATAAAAAAACATATTTAGAAGAAACCAAGACAAAAGGTGAAAACAAACAATGAAGTTGATAAACTTGAAGTTATGTCCATCAGATGCGGCATAATACATTATTCCTTTGATTATTGCCAGTGGCAGAGAAGTGCTTATTTCTTACAAGAAACATGCAAAGCTCATTAGAAGTGAACATCTCCAGGAAATAGTGTAGCTATTTACGACGGTTGGAAGCAAAGTGAATAACCCTGGAAAATGGCAGTAATATGGCATAGTAAACCTGATGTTAGATTCCTCACCTCCGAGGCTTTTTTGATGATTTTATGTTTAACAGAACATCACTAAAAATCCATGGAAAACTCAGGAAATTAGATGTTGAATAGTAATTTGGGTGGTATGTAACATGATAGCAACCAACGGCTCTTGGGGTCAATTGGTAACAACGGTCGCCGTAAGAACTTCGCGCCTGTGGCGCGGGTTCGATTCTCGGCTGAGGGCTTTCTTCTGGGGGTTGAGCAGCGGGTGTGGGTGGGGTGTACCTGCGCGCACGTGCGCGCGGGCCCCGCCCCTCATGATCTGCTCGCCGAGGAGTTAGCACGCCCAGGGTTTACCTAATCGCTTGTGATTCGACATACCCAAAAAAAAAAACATGATAGCAAGCAGATGCCATTTTAGGAGGGTCACTTCCACTACAGCTACAGTCAAACCAACCTTTCACCTCCGTCTGCAAGCTTCTCACATTAAGCAAAATCCGTTCTCTCATTTATGCATATCTTCTCTTATCCCTCTACAAATAAGTTGATCGGTTCCTCAAATAACCAGTCAGTATCTCATCTTCATGCTCTTCCCCATAATAAGTCATCAATGAGCTCAGTTTCTCAAAGTATAGATTCCTAAATTCTATCATGATTTAAATGAATGCCTCAAAACCAACGACTTCAAGGTCATAATCATATATAGACTGCACATGCACTCTGAAGCAGGTGGCTTCAGAGCTCAGACTGTTGCTCCTACTTAGGGTTGCTCTATAAAGCTTAGCAAGAACTCCGCGGGAGATGTACATGTAGGATTATTCGGTGTTCAAAACACGCAGCGGAAGGCGAAATAATCCAATAGAAGATCTATTTGCATTTAAAATTCTTCTAAGATCTTAAAGATCGGATCTAAAACATACCTTGGAAGCAAATTCCTTTTTCTCTCTAAACCTCTTCGATAATGGGAAGACTCTATGCGTATCCACACCAAGACCAACCTTTGCTATCAACTCTTTGATAAATGAAATTGATGAACAAATTGAAACAAATGGTTTTGACTCTCAAAACTCACTTGATGGATTGTATTTCTTCTTTTTCTTCCAAAGAAAAACTCTCTACAAGCTATGCAAGCCTATCCATTATAAGTATTTGCATAAGCCTTTAGGTTTCTCAAAACCTTTTGGGTTTCCAAAAACCTTTTGATTTTTCAGAAAACCCTTTGGTCTTCCCAAAACCAAAACCATCAAGGGCATGTGCCTTTTGGTTTTCCCAAAACCCTTTGTTCTTCCAAAAATCATAAACCATTTGCATGTGGCTTTTGGGTTTTCCAAGCCAAAACCACCTTGAGACCTTTGGCTTTCCTAAACCATCTCATGCAATCATTATTCATTTTGTCCATTAATATTAACTATATTCTCTATGCTAGTAAAGAATATAATAATATTCCATTTGGACTAATTATTTTATTTATTTGATTAATCAAATAATCTAATTTAATCATCAAATAATAAAATAATTAATCCTATAGCAAAGATTAGAACACTCGTTAGTGTGTGACCCCATAGGTTCAATACTAAGCCGGTAGCAAATTAGTCATACTAATTTACTAATCAAGGTTGGCGTCTAGCAACACTCCTTAACGACCGGATAGCATGAAGTATACAATTACTCTCAAGAACCGGTTGAAGAATAATGTAATATTTTCCTTCCGTCTATAAAGCTCCAGGTCAACCCTAGGATATGGTTGACCTGTCAAATCTCAATAGGTTGCCAACTATGTTTCATGTCAAATATAACCGACCAACGAATGACTTAAGAAACTCTTCTCTTCTTCATTCAATTGCCCTGGCCAAGGTCTTAATTTAGTCGTTTATAAATAATGACAACATAGAGCTCAAACTCATTACCAAGAGTTGACAGATTCCATCTTGATCAATCATTAATTCTACAAGTATTTAATCATACCCAATATCCTTTCAACTATCGTCCTAGGGCAATAGGTGTCTGGAATCAAAGTATGATAAATAGCTTGTTAATTACTATGATGATCTCAGGTCAAAGGAACTATTATATCTCATTCTTCAAGAGAATATCCTATTGACAGTTTATGGTAATATTAACCATTAGGAATTCTCAATTGAGTCAGTTCAATGATCATATCTCCATATGCATCATCTATATATGTGATTTAGTTAATGAGATCAACTAATCTTTATCTTATAAATACTATCACATATATATTGATCTAACAGGATCACTAATTTCCTAATCTTAATGATCCTATGATCAAGAACCTTCTTTAGATTAAATAGTTTAAGCCTTGACTCTCATTATTATGATCTCTATCATAATGACAAGTCTTTAAATTTAATCAAAGACTTCATCATATTAAACACTTAATATGATAACAAAAGAAAGACAATGCCACATATTTATCAAACTGCATTGTTTAAAATGTGTTCAAATTATTACATAAGAGATTGGGTCTAGGGCATATCAACTATATCCCTAACAGTACATTGGTCTGTCCCCTCTTTCCATAAATCTAGGAATTCCTTTGGTTTGAGTATTCATGGCATTTCAGCAGGGGCTCCTATTTTTGCATAATCAACAGCCATGGAGTGGAGATTCGCAAGCTGAACGCATTTAGGGCTTCTGGCTTTGCGTGGTTCTTGGCCAGCATAAACCAAATGAGTGGTTGAAATGACACCAAGAGTATCATGAATCATGTAATCAACAAAGAATTTTTGAATTTCCTGCAGTTTGTCAAATTTAGTAATTTACACTATAAGCAAAATGAACCTTCCAATGGTTAGTGCATATGGCAAATGCTTATAGTTTTTTTATGATCATGTGCATTGCTGTTGTTGCCTCTTTCAGAAGCACCACCGACATATCAAATGCTTATGGTTCGTATTTCTTACACTTTATACATCTTTTTATAGGATTATGGTTCTTTATTTTCCTTAATTTTCATGAATTTTATTATGAACAAACTGGCGTGGAGACTTATGTGAGGAATCTTACAAATGAGCTTGGTATAAATACATACTGTTGGAAGCTGGCTTGCAGAACATAAGGAAGAATGCAGAAAGAAGAGATATATATATGAAAGAGTAAGCAGGTGTTTCAGAGGAGAAGGTAAACTTCATTAAAGAGGAAAAGCATAATTAAACAGCTAAAAGACATGAAACTTAAATGCAACTGAAAGCAAGACAACGTGCAACACATCATGTTGCTATTATTACTGCACTAAACCATATAGTGCCTTCCTCAATCTATACACCTTGCTCTCATTGCCTGCAGTGATAAAGCCTGTTGGTTGGCTCACGTATACGTCTTCTTGTAGTTCACCGTTGAGAAAGGCTGACTTCACATCGAGTTGATAAATTGGCCACTTCTGTTGAGCTGCAAGAGCAATGAAAATTCTCACAGTCTCAAATCGAGCTACTGGTGAGAATGTTTCCTTATAGTCTACCCCTTGCTCTTGGTTGAATCCTCTTGATACAAGCCATGCTTTATGTCTCTGAACCTTCCCATCTGGACCATATTTAGTGTTAAATACCCATTTAAGACTCACAGCCTGCTTGTCAATTGGTTAGTCAGTGAGGTACCAGGTATTATTTCTTTGAATTGTTGAGATCCCCTCCTGCATCGCTTGCTTCCATGCTTCTTGACTTGATGCTTCATCATATGAGATAGGATCAGAGATAGAGAGTGCAAAGGTGCAGCTCTCATAGATCTCTCTCAGGGATCTGACTTTTCTGGTTGGCATGTCATCTGTAGATTGAGATCTTGTAGCTGAATGTTGAGATGATGCTTCTGTAGGTGTTGCTGAACTTGGTGAATTTGAAATTCCTTCTGGTGAGTTGAGAGTTTTGTCTGGATTGAGTGCAGTTCCAGTTGAGCTACTGGTACTCCCATTATTTGATGTTGTGGAATGGTCTGCTTATGAAGCATCTTCAGTGGCAAGTAGTGGTATCTTCAGTGCTAAAGCTTCAGTGGAATTACTCCAATCCCACCTATCATGCTTGTTAAAGACCACATTTCTACTAACAATGACCTTAGAGGAGATAGGATCATATAACTTATAGGCTTTAGACTCATTGCTATACCCTATAAGAATGCATTTAACTGATTTGCTATCTAACTTCTGGTGATGTTTGGAGGGAGTTAATGAGTAAGCAATACACCCAAAAAGTCGTAAATGACTTACATAAGGCTTCCTTTTGCTCTAGGCTTCCAGAGGAATTTGATTGAAGATAGCCTTGGTGGGAGATAGGTTCAGCAAATATACTGCAGTAGCTACAGCTTCTCCCCAGAAGGCATTTGAGAGTCCTCCCTCCCTGAGCAAGCTTCTTGCCATCTCAACGACCGTCCTATTCTTCCTCTCCACCACTCCATTCTGCTGAGGAGTGTAAGGTGGTGAAAGCTCTCTCCTAATGCCATTCTTTTCACAGAACTCTGAGAATTCTTTGGATAAGAACTCCCCTCCACGATCAGTACGCAGGTATTTGATGAAGCAGCCACTTTGTTTCTCCATCAGGTTTTTGAAACACTTGAATTGCTCAAATGCTTGTGACTTGTTCTTTAGGAAATACACCTAGTTCATCCTGGTGTAATCATCAGTAAAGAGGAGGAAATAACAATTACCTCCCAAGGATGTTGTTTACATTTGCCCGCAAAGGTCAGCATGAATGAGTTCTAACGGGATTGCAGCTCTCCAAGCTCTTCCAGAGTGAAATGGCTTTCTGAACTGTTTTCTTAGAACACAGCTTTCACAGAATTTCACATCTGTGATTAGTGGAAGACCCTGGACCATCTTCCTTTGGCTCAGCACTTTCTAACCTTGAGTGTGTGTCCATACCTCAAATGCCATAGAGTGGAGCAGCTGGAGTTACTCACTACCAGTCCAAGATGTTCTATGTTGGAGACTTCAAGTGGGAACATCCTGTTCTTCGTCATTTGAATGTTTGCAAGAAGACAGCCTGATTTCTGGTCTTTAATTTGACATGTTTCTTTGTCAAACAGAACTGAGTAGCCTCCAGAAATCAGTTGTCCTACACTCAAAAGATTGTGAGCTAGTTTGGGAACGTATTGCACATTGTGGAGAAGTTTTACCTTGCCATTATCTGCCTTGATGGCCACTGTTCCCTTTCCTTCAACCTCAACCTCCTTATTGTCTCCAAGCCTCACAGTTTGTTGTTGTGATTCATCTAAATTTGTGAAGGGTCCCTTCATGCTTGCCATGTGGTTGGAGCAGCCACTGTCCACCACCCATGGCCATACGCTGCTTGGAATTTGATCAAGATTGGAGTGAGCCATGAAAAGGTTACCAACCTCTTCTTGTGCTTCAGCTGCTTCAGCTACATTTGTTGTCTTCTTCTTGAACCAGCACTCAACTTTCACGTGTCCATAATTCTTGCAATTATGACACTAGATGTTGCTTTTGTATACCTTTGGATCAGTGTGATATTGCCATTGTTTATATGTGCTTCTTCCTCGACCTCTGCCTCAGCCTCATCCTTTGAATGTGCTTCTACCTCTGCCTCTTCCTGAAGTATTGTCACTTCTCTTCACTCCAGAAACCTCCCCTTCAGCTTGGAATGCTTTAGCTTCAAACATCTCTGTGCTTCTGTGGAGTCTGTCTTCATAAAATCTCAATGAGCCACTGAGCTCATCCACTGTCACCAAGGACAAGTCCCTTGCCTCCTCTATTGCAGCAACTATATGGTCATACTTTGGATGTAAGCTTCTCAACACCTTCACAGCTACAGTCTGATCAGTGATGAAGTTTCCATAAACTCTCATCTGATTCACAGTGGCAGATACACGTGAGATATAGGCCTGCACATCCTTACTGGCCTTCATTTGCAGCATCTCGAACTCCTTCTTCAAGTGTTGAAGCTTGATTGTCTTCACTTTGTAAGATCCCTAGCTAGTATTGGGTTTGGAGAATTGACCAAGCCTGCTTTGTTGTGGTGGAAGCTGTAATTCGAGGGAATACACTTGCATGCATTGTTGATTGGATGAGGAAGAGAGCCTTGGAGTCTCTCTTCCTATTTTCTTTTACCTGAGCTTCATCTCCTTCAGTTGAGTAGCCATGCTCCACTAGTTCCCAGAGATCTTGGGAGAGGGACAGCGTCTTCATCATGAGGCTCCAGTACTCGTAGCTTTCTCCTGTGAAGATGGGCACAGAAGGAGAAGCCATTTGCATTGCTGCTACTCCATTAGTTGCCATAGTTCTGATACCAGTAATGTTGGAAGCTGGCTTACAGAACAGAAGGAAGAATACAGAAAGAAGAGATATATGAAAGAGTAAGCAGGTGTTTCAGAGGAGAAGGTAAACTTCATTAAAGAGGAAAAGCATAACTTAACAGCTGAAAGACATGAAACTTAAATACAACTGAAAGCAAGACAACGTGCAACACATCATGTTGCTATTATTATTGCACTAAATCATAACTGACTAACTGTGATTGACTGACTTATTCTGCATCACGTGTGGCCTTTATTCCAGCTCCCATTGGGCCACGTCAGCTTTGGATTTATCCTCAACACATACAAGTACATGCATGATAACACCTACCTAGAAGTGTTGTAGTAAAAACATTTTTCTATTTACTTACACTATCATCCAAACTTTTAGGTTTTATTTCTAGGTTGGAAGATGTAAATAAACAGTTTTCATCCATACTCCTTTGGGCGTGCATTATTGCAGTAGGTGTGATGCTGGTGAGCACCACATTAGTCACACTGGTGATGCTCCTCATATGACAAACCAACTTGTTCTTGGCTCTGTGCTTCCCAGTCATATTCAGTGTGAGGATGTCTCATAGTTTGGTGAGTCATTGGACATGTCTTGAACACCTTTGAGGAGCTGAACAACAGCATGCAGAAATCTGGCCGATCTACTGAAAGGAAGATATGGCAGATTAGTTGAAAGGAAGGTCTGGCAGATCAGCTGAGTAGAGTCTTGCCGATCAGCAGACAGGAAAGTCTGGCAGATCAGCAGACAAGAGAGTCTGTCCGATCAGTTGTCAGGAAGGGTTGGCCTATCAGCTGAAAGGGAAGCTGGCCGATCAACAGAAATGTGCCTTGCCGATGAGCAGTGCAGAGTTGGCTGATCTACGGTTCAAAGGAGGCCTATCTATGGTGCTGGGAAGGTCAAGACAGATCATCTGAAATGCTGTGATAAGCTGGAAACTTCAATTGAGAAGGGCTTGTAGGTCTTTAAGAGAGGAAAAGGAAGATAGAGGGAGAGGGAGACTGAATGAACTGGGAGAGAGAGAAAAGTTAGGGCAAGAGTGAAAAGGCGTGAGATTGCTTGATAGGAGGTTTGTTCCTATTGAGAGCATGATCCACTAATCTTGTAAACTTTTCTTTCTTGAATCTTAGTGAAGATCACCGGAGGCTGGACGTAGGCCATTGTTGGGCCGAACCAGGGTAAATCTGTGTCGTTTCCACTTTATTTCTTTGCATGATTGTTTCAGTGAATGTTCTTGGTTATCTTGGTTTCTACAATTACCTTCTCGTTCCGCATTGTGTGCTCCAAGGGTGATTCACCGGATATTTAGAGGGTGAAAACCATAACAAATTGGTATCAAAGCTACTAGTTGTAGATCAGAGGAAGTTGTGGTGTTTCTGTGGAAAAGCAAGGTTATTGAAGTTTCTGCACACCAAGTGTTTGAAGAAATTCCTGTGAGACGGCTAGCTCAAGCTCCAAGGTGGATATTGAGAAGTTTGATGGAACAAATGATTTTGGGTTATGGAAGATGAAGATGAGAGCTCACCTTGGTAATCTTGGTCTCGTTAAGGCACTAGAAGGGAAACTCCCTGAGTCAATGGAGGCCGAGAAGAAAGAAGAGGTCCTGGAGAGGGCGTACAATACTTTGATTCTTAGCCTTGGTGACAATGTGTTGTGAGAAATAGTCAAATGCAAGAGTGCGGTGGAGGTGTGGTTGACTCTTGAATCTCTTTACATGACCAAAACCTTGGCCAGTCGGTTGTATCTCAAGGCAAGGTTCTTCACATGGAAGATGGTGGAAGGCAGAGATATACATGCCCACATAAATGATTTCAACAAGTTGGTAATGGACTTGGAGAACATTGGGGTCATGTATGACGATGAAGATAAGGCTTTGGTGTTGCTTTACTCATTGCCAAAGTCCTATGCTACCTTTGTGGAAATCCTACAACATGGAAGAGAAACCATAAGTCTCAGTGATGTTGTGGGGGCTTTAAAAGCAAAGGAACAAAAACGACAAAATGATTTGGGTGAGCACATGGAAGAAGGTTTAATTGTTAGAGGAAGACCAAACAAGAAGGAAACAAATGCAAGAAGCAAGGCAAGATCCAAGTCCAGAGGTGGCAAGAAAGATAACAAGTGTTTCTTCTGTCATAAGACAAGACACTTCAAGAAGGACTGCCCAAAGAGAACAAAAGACAGGAAGCCTCAAGAAGGTCAAGCTGCAGTTGTTCAAAGGAATGATGAAGATGAAGATGCCGGTGTGCTAGTTGCTTCATCTAATCATCAAGATGGGCAGTGGATCATGGACTCAGGATGCTTGTTCCATGTAACTCCTAATGGTGAGTGGTTTGAAGACTACAAGGAGATGGACCGGGGGCAGATCTTGCTAGGAAATGACAAGCCTTGTAAGGTGGTCGGTATTGGTTCAGTAAGATTGAAGACCCATGATGGGGTTGAAAGGGTCCTGTTGGAAGTTAGACATGCTCCTGAACTAAAGAGAAATTTAATCTCTTTAGGTATGCTTGATGATCATGGTTTTGTGTGGAAAGGTGAGAAAGGTGTCTTGAAGGTTACCAAGGGGTCGCTTGTGGTCATGAAGGGAGTGAAGGCGAGAAGCCTTTACATGCTTCAAAGAAGTACTGTGGTTGGTACAGCAGCGGCAGCAATGGAACCAAAGGAGGACTCTTTACAAAACCTATGGCACAAACGGCTTGGTCATGTGAGCCAAAGGGGAATGGAAGAACTTAAGAAACAGGGGCTGTTTGGGAGTGAGAAGCTAGGAGGACTTGACTTCTGTGAGAATTGCATCTATGGAAAGGCCACTCGGGTGAAGTTCAGTAGGTCATCGTATGTTACGAGGGAGACCTTAGGCTATGTTCATTCAGATTTGTGGGGGCCCTCACAAAAGGAGTCTCTAGGAGGAGGAAAATACTTCATGTCTATAGTTGACGATTGTTCTCGAAAGGTTTGGGTTTTTATTCTCAAGAACAAGAGTGATGCACTTGGGAGGTTCATAAAATGGAAGAAAATAGTGAAGTCTAAACCGGGAGGAAGGTGAAGAAATTGAGGACTGACAATGGGTTGGAATTTCTTAACCAAGAGTTCAATCAACTATGGAAGAATGAAGGGATGGTCAGACACATAACCACACCATACACTCCACAACAAAATGGTGTGGCAGAGAGGATGAATAGAACACTAATGGAGATTGTGAGATGCATGTTACTTGAAGGAGGGGTCCCTCAAAGGTCCTGGGGTGAAGCTGTCACAACACAAATGCAGATACCTTGTGAACAAAGGCCCTTCAACGGCATTGGAATTCAAGACTCCGTAAGAAGTGTGGATGTGTCATCCTCCAAAGTTTGACAACTTGCGAAAGTGTTCGTCATATGAGCATATGCGCACCAAAAGCAAGGGAAGCTTGATGCCAGAGCAATGAAATGCATGTTCTTAGGATATCCGGATGGAGTTAAGGGTTACAGGTTATGGTGTGAAGAGAGAAGCTCTTCAAAATGCTTCATTAGTAGAGATGTGGTTTTCAGAGAATCAGAGTACTATTGGCCAAGAGAGCCTCAAAAGGAAGAATGCAGTCAAATCCGATCAGTGGAAGGACAGATCCGATCAGCAGAGGGCCAAGGCCGATCAGTGGACTGCAGGGAAGGCCAAAACCGGGCTGAAATTGAGGTGGAGCTCTTGGGAGAGAATAGTGCTGCAAGAAATGAAGACACAGCTAATGAGGAGGACAACTTGGAGGTAGAGGATCAAGGTGATGACCTTGAGGGATACAAATTAGCAAGGGACGGACAAGAAGAACTCTTAAGGCACCGGAAAGGTATGGATATGCAGACTTAGTTTCTTATGCATTACTTGCCTCAGAAGATCTTGATGACTCGGAACCAAAGAGTTATAAGAAAGCAATGGAGAGCAAAGAGAAGAAACTATGGGCACAAGCTATGAAGAAAAAAATGGAATCACTTGACAAGAATCACACATGGGAACTAGTTGACAAACCAAAGGCACAGAAGATTGTTGGATGCAAGTGGATCTTCAAGCTGAAAGAAGGAATTGAGGGGATAGAGAAACCAAGGTACAAATCAAGACTTGTAGCAAAGGGCTTTACACAAAGGGAAGGAGTGGATTTCAATGAGATCTACTCACCGGTAGTGAAGCATACATCCATTAGAGTGTTACTAGCTTTTGTCACTCAATATGACTTAGAGCGAGAACAAATGGATGTAAAGACGGTGTTTCTTCATGGAAACCTTGAGGAGAAAATCGTTATGGCACAACCAGAAGGATTTGTCAAGGAGGGAGATGAGGGAAAGGTCTGTTTGCTCAAGAAGTCTCTTTATGGTTTGAAACAATCCCCAAGACAATGGTATCTCAGATTTGATGAGTTCATGATTAGAAACAAGTTTGTGCGGAGCAACTATGATAGTTGTGTGTATGTCAAGTGGGTGAAGGAAGGCTTGGGGGTATTCCTCTTGTTGTATATTGATGATATGTTGATAGCATCAAAGGACAAGGAGGAGATTCAGAAACTCAAGCTCCAATTGGGGAATGAATTTGAAATGAAGGATATGGAGCCGGCAAAGAAAATTCTAGGCATGGAGATCATTAGAGACAGGAAAAAAGGTATATTGTTTGTCTCTCAATGTAGTTACATGAAGAAAATTCTGGCCAGATTTGGCATGTCAGGGTGCAAGGCGGTCATAACACCGCTAGCAAGTCATTTCAAACTCTCTGCAAAGATGTCTCGTAAATCTGAGGAAGAGAAGAAAAAGGTGGAGAGGATTCCTTATGCTAGTGCAGTGGGTAGTCTCATATATGGGATGGTCTGCACTAGGCCGGATTTAGCATATTCGGCTAGCCTTGTGAGTAGGTTCATGGCAAACCCAGGGAAGGAGCATTGGGAAGCAGTTAAATGGGTACTTCGGTACATTCAAGGTGCTTCCTACATTGGTATGCTCTATAGAAGATGTGGAGATGATGAAGCTAAACTCATGGGGTATGTTGATGCTGATTACGCAGGTGATTTGGACAGGAGAAGGTCCTTATCAGGATATGTCTTTACCTTGTTTGGATGCACAGTGAGCTGGAAAGCTCAATTACAACCTGTTGTCGCACTATCCACAACCGAGGCCGAGTACATTGCTGCCACAGAAGGAGTCAAGGAAGCACTTTGGCTGAAGGGGTTGATTAGTGAACTTGGATGTGAGCATGACAAGGTGAAGGTCTTCTGTGATAATCAAAGCTCCATACATTTGACAAGGAATCAAATATTCCATGAGAGGACAAAGCACATAGACATCAAACTTCACTTCATTCGAGATGTGATCTCCCAAGGAACAGTGTTGGTGGAGAAGATTCACACGGATGAGAACCCGGCAGACATTATGACAAAGCCCGTGACCAATATCAAGTTCAAACATTTCCTAAACTTGATAAGTGTCACCACTCATACTGCTTGAGGTGGAGTGGAAACTGGTGATCTTCAGGTATTTCTCTTTGATAAGTGTTCATTTGAGCATAATTCTATACTATATTTTTGTGGACTTGGCATGAGATTTTAAGGATTTGTTGCCCACTGGTACTCAAGATTTGCTTATTTTTATCAGCAGGCCAAGATAAGAGGACCCCGGAGGAAAGAAAGCATTTTAGTAGAAGCCGGGACCCCGGAGCAGTTAGAAGGACTCATACGGGATAGTATACGGGATGATATACGGCCGTATACTAGACCCCGAGGAACATACGGTCCAGAATACGGCCCGCACAACAAGCAAGCTGAGAAGTAGCCCGTATACGGGCATATATACGGCCCGTATACGGGCCCGTATGGAGGTGGCTGGCCCGTATACGGGCTGACATACGCCCATATACGGGCCCGTACATCGTTAAAATTGGGCGATCTGCAGGCCTGGCCGAGGGGTAACTCAGTAAATTGCACCCTCTAAACCCCATGAGTATAAAAGGCGAATGTGAGAAGGGTTTAGGGGGGCTTGGCGGCTAGGGCAAGGGAGAGACCTTGGAGAAGGCTTGGAGGTTGATCTTCTTCAAGGCATAGGAGCAGGAAGAGGGAAGATCTAAGAAGGAGAAGCGAGAAGCTATCAACGGTGATTGCGCAAATCTCATTTATCATGTATTTGTTGCTTTCTTGTATCTTCATTGTGGATTGTTGCCCCCCTTTCATGGAGGGCTAAGTTTGTAGATGCTTGGGTAGTTGGGGAACCCTTGGATATGTGCTAATCAATGTTTTCTCTCTACTTTAATTACTTGATTTCATTGTTGAGTCTATTGGATGTTTTAATGTAAGTTGATCCCTCTACGTTGCGAGAGCCCTGAGGGATCTTCGTAGTCCATACGGGGGAAGAAGCGAACGCCTCCCCGTGTGTAGACCATCTCCAATAGAAAGGATTGCGAGTACACCGGGAACCCGGGTACTTAGGAGAGCGACCCCTTTAGATGTATTATTCCCGTAATCCTTCCAAGACATAGGTTCGAGAACATCATCGGTAAGGGCACTAGGATTAGTAGCTCACCTCGGGATTAGAGAGTAAGCGAAAGCACGATAGGAACCCTTGGCCAACAGAACAATCGAGTAATTAGAGTAGAGAAGGGCATTTATATATTTGAAGTCCAAGGGGGATCCAATTACCCGGGCATCCCCTTTTCATGATCATTTAACTCCAAGAAGCATTCAATTCCCCAAGTTTAAGTTTCCTTGAATCAATTTAGAACTAGCTTGACTACTCATCATCTCGGATTGACTAGATAGTAGACAATTGGTAAATACTAGTACTTCTTATTACTTGATACGACCCGTCCACTTGCGGTTTTAGCGCATCACTCTTCTTGTTCTTTGTTAACTATGAGCCAAGGTGGAGATTTGTAAGGATGTCTCATAGTTTGGTGAGTCATTGGACATGTCTTGAACACCTTTGAGGAGCTGAACAACAGCATGTAGAAATCTGGCCGATCTACTGAAAGGAAGATATGGCAGGTCGGTGAGTAAGTCACGGCGATCGGTGACGGGGAAAGTCCCGGCCAATAAGCGACAGGGAGAATGCATCCGTCCGAATACCGGGGAAGAACCGCCTATCACCGAAAGGGAAGGTGGCGATCAGAAATGTGCCTGGCCGATGAGCAGTGCAAAGATAACCGATCTACGGTTCACAGGAGGCCGATCTACAGTGCTGGGAAGATCAAGACAGATCATCTGAAACGCTGTGTTGAGCTGGAAACTTCAACTGAGAAGAGCTTGTAGGTCTTTAAGAGATGAAAAAACAAGAGAGAGAAAAAAAAAAAAGAGAAACAAGAATGAACTGAGAGAGAGAGAAAAGTTAGGGCAAGAGAGAAAAGGCGTGAGATTGCTTGATAGGAGGTTTGTTCCTATTGAGAGCATGATCCACTAATCTTGTAAACTTTTCTTTCTTGAATCTTAGGGAAGATCACCGGAGGCTGGACGTAGGCCATTGTTGGGCCGAACCAGGGTAAATCTGTGTCGTTTCCACTTTATTTCTTTGCATGATTGTTTCAGTGAATGTTCTTGGTTATCTTGGTTTCTACAATTACATTCTCGTTCCGCATTGTGTGCTCCAAGGGTGATTCACCGGATATTTAGAGGGTGTAAATCACAACAGGAACAATAGAACTCATTTACTTATCTGCAGTCTTAACAAAGATACTAGAAGGTGGATGGCTGCCGCTTGCTTTTGCTTCCTTTTTTCTCTGTATTATGTACACATGGAACTATGGTAGTGTATTGAAGTACAAGAGTGAGATGCGGGAAAAGATCTCCATGGACTTCATCCTTGAACTTGGATCTTCACTTGGCACTGTTAGAGTCCCAGGGATTGGACTTGTCTACAATGAGTTAGTTCAGGGTATCCCGTCACTCTTTGGTCAATTCCTAGTAAACCTCCCTGCAATTCATTCAACCATTGTGTTTGTCTCCATCAAGTATGTTCCTGTCCCTAAGGTTTCACAGGAAGAAAGGTTCCTCTTCCGAAGGGTATGCCAAAAGGATTTCCACATGTTCCGCTGCATTGCACGGTATGGATACAAGGATGTCCGGAAGGAGGACCCTCGCATCTTTGAGCAACGCTTGGTGGATAGTCTCGAGAAATTTTTGAGACAGGAAGCCCAAGAGCTTGCCTTAGAAATAAGCTCAGTTGAGCTAATTAAGTCTGGACAATATGTCAGCAAGTTCCTCAGACCGGATTGTCCAACATGGAACATCAGAACTCCAAGTTCCATTACTCTCGGATCAGAAGTTAGATGTTGCTTCTTCTATCATTTCTAGTCCCAGTGGTGGCCTTTCAACACTTCCATCTAATGCCATGACTTCAGATGAGGATCCAAGTTTGGAATAAGAACTTTCGGCACTTCGAGAAGCTATGGAGTCAGGATTCACATATCTGCCGGCACACTCCGATGTGAGGGCAACGAAAGAATCTGTTTTCCTCAAGAAATTTGTCATAACTTATTTCTATGCTTTGCTGAGGAGGAATTGTAGGGCAAGTTTTAGTGTTCCACACATGAATATCATAGAGGTTGGAATGACCTACATGGTTTAAAGTTTAAACTGAAACTTGGTCCTGGATATCGAAATTCATAATCTGACTGATTGATAGTAAATGCACCAGGAGATCAGGCAATGTACCTTGTAAGAACTTCCTGGAAGGAACATTGGAACCTGATGGTGTGTAGTAAATTTATTGTGTAAGATTACTTTGATTCCATTCCAGGAGAACTGATACTATTGTTGCCTTATTTGGCATGTTTAAAAGTTCTTTTGCTTGGATGTATTACGATGAGAAGTCAAATTCACCAGATGGTGTTGAATTGCATAAATTTCATATTTCTTGCAGGAAATTAGGAGCTGCTGCTTTTGTGTATCGGTTGTGTTTGTGTGATTCACAACAACAGCAACAACAGGAGGAAGATGCAGCCTTATGCCATCAAACCAATTCTCCTACACCCTGCAAAACAAAATATAAGAAAAACACTTCAAAATAAGGTAGTGTTTGCATAGAAAAATGCTAATCCTAAATTTAGAATCAAACAAAAAGGATTTAAAAAGAAATAGAAAAGAAACTTAGTGAGCTTCATGCATGCCTTTCAATGGAGATTTTAATTTTCCCAGCATCAGGGTCAGCAATCTTGGCAAATGCTTCTTGAGACAAATCAATGGTTCCTTGGCAGCCAGAGGGGCAGAGATCCACAACCTTGACGACCACCGTCCCTGATCCTCTGCAGGGATGCGGCACGCCATCGTTGGTCGCTCCCAAGCATTTCACTCGGAATGATTTCCCACAAGCATCCCCACCATCAAAGAGTTCACCGCTGGCTGCCGCAAATCATCACTCCTTTTACTTCAAACCCACATGCAGCAGCTGAACATGCATGCATTCACAGTATACAGAAAGCATTATATAATTATGAAGAAAAACTAATATATGTTTTTATTGGCCAGTTTTCATATACTCACGGTTATATGGAGGAGTGTAAAAGGTTGCAGTGTCTGCAGATGATGTGAAGAAGTTGATGGCCAGCACAAGAAGCAGTGTTGCTGGGAAAAGGAAGTTATAGCGTGCCATTTTTGCTTGTTATATATGTATATTTTGCTGCAATGAGTTGAGGCTAATTGGCGTTGTATTTATAGAGAAAAGCAATTGTTAAGCAGCAGTGGAGTTAAAATAAAAAAGATCAAGGAAGGACAAAGATCGTCTGCAGAGAAGAAAGCAGCAGAGTAATGCTGGAGAAGCAATTAAGAACTAGTCCTATATTAATTAAGCTTGAATTGTTTTCTGATGGAACTGATCCAGATGTTCTGGAACAAAAGTTCAAATTCTTTTTGAATGAGAAGAAGTTGGTGCATGGCATGCAGTGCAATGACAATGGAGTAGAACCATTCAGTAAGGACAATATATGTATATGTTCATTATCAAATAATTGTTCAAGTGATTCAGAAATGGTTCTTGGCTTTAAAAATCAGTGTATCTTCGACTAAGAGTATAAGCATAAACTCTATGTATTATATGACAAAATTACTGTAGAAACATAATAAAAAGGTAAAGTGATTATCGATAGTTTTTTAGTTGTATCTGAGGAACTCCTAATAAAGCAATAGTTAAGAGGGTATTTTGCTAAGGGACATAGGTAAGTTGAACTACAAGTATTAGTACATTTTGCCAAGGACAAAGGTCAGTTGAACTAAAAGTATGGACAGATGGTATGTATCCAATTTAGTTGTCCAAGCGCTTCTTTTAACTTGTGAGCTTAATATTTAGTGGGAGGGTGCTTGACCGAGTAATGGATGACTCTGTGCGTGTATATATACATACATAGCCACAAGAAAAATGCGAAATTGGTGTAGAACTATTATACTTAGGTATATGCATATTAATTTGGCCGCCCAAGATTCGGTCCAGAAACATAAGAAAGATTACATACTTTCAGTGAATTGGATGCTTCGTTAAAGTGCATACTTCACATGAATTTAATATATTGCAGGCAGCTTAATTAAGTTTCTTAATTAAGCAGTTCCCTTAAGAAAACTATAAAAAAAAAACTACCTTTGTGTTCTTCAATTCCTTTATTATATTGTAACTGTTTTCGAGCTTATAAATTAGTTAGGACAGATTCTTATTTTACTTTGCTGATTTCTTCTCTGCTGACAATTCTTTGATGCATTCCAGTGTCCTTCCTCAATTGTTTCTCTGCTGACAATTCTTTGTATTTCTTCTTTTTCTTCCAAAGAAAAACTCTCTACAAGCTATGCAAGCCTATCCATTATAAGTATTTGCATAAGCCTGTAGGTTTCTCAAAACCTTTTGGGTTTCCAAAAACCTTTTGGTTTTTCCCAAAACCCTTTGGTCTTCCCTAAACCAAAACCATCAAGTGCATGTGCCTTTTGGTTTTCCCAAAACCCTTTTGTCTTCCAAAAATCATAAACCATTTGCATGTGGCTTTTGAGTTTCCCAAGCCAAAACCACCTTGAGACCTTTAGCTTTCCTAAACCATCTCATGCAATCATTATTCATTTTGTCCATTAATATTAACTATATTCTCTATGCTAGTAAGGAATATAATAATATTCCATTTGGACTAATTATTTATTTATTTGATTAATAAAATATTCTAATTTAATCATCAAATAATAAAATAATTAATCCTATAGCAAAGATCAGAACACTCGTTAGTGTATGACCCCATAGGTTCAATACTAAGCCGGTGCAAATTAGTCACACTAATTTACTAATCAAGGTTGGCGTCTAGCAACACTCCTTAACGACCGGATAGCATGAAGTATACAATTACTCTTAAGAACCCGTTGAAGAATAATGTAATATTTCCTTCTGTCTATAAAGCTCCGGGTCAACCCTAGAATATGGTTGAACTGTCAAATCCTAATAGGTTGCCAACTATGTTTCATGTCAATTATTACCGACCAACGAATGACTTAAGAAACTCTTTTCTTCATCATTCAATTGTCTTAGCCAAGGACTTAATTTAGTCGTTATAAATAATGACAACATAGAGCTCAAACTCATTACCAAGAGTTGACAGATTCCATCTTGATCAATCATTAATTCTACAAGTATTTAATCATACCCAATATCCTTTCAACTATCGTCCTAGGGCAATAGGTGTCCAGAATCAAAGTATGATAAATAGCTTGTTAATTACTATGATGATCTCAGGTCAAAGGAACTATTATATCTCATTCTTCAAGAGAATATCCTATTGACAGTTTATGGTAATATTAACCATTAGGAATTCTCAATTGAGTCAGTTCAATGATCATATCTCCATATGCATCATCTATATATGTGATTTAGTTAATGAGATCAACTAATCTCTATCTTATAAATACTATCACATATATATTGATCTAACTTGATCACTAATTTCCTAATCTTAATGATCCTATGATCAAGAACCTTCTTTAGATTAAATAGTTTAAGCCTTGACTCTCATTATTATGATCTCTATCATAATGACAAGTCTTTAAATTTAATCAAAGACTTCATCATATTAAACACTTAATATGATAACAAAAGAAAGACAATGCCACATATTTATCAAACTGCATTGTTTAAAATGTGTTCAAATTATTACATAAGAGATTGGGTCTAGGGCATATCAACTATATCCCTAACAGTACATTGGTCTGTCCCCTCTTTCCATAAATCTAGGAATTCCTTTGGTTTGAGTATTAGGTGGCATTTCAGGGGGCTCTGTTTTGCATAATCAATGTACCATGGAGTGGAGATTCGCAAGCTGAACGCATTTAGGGCTTCGGGCTTTGCGTGGTTCTTGGTCAGCATAAACCAAATGAGTGGTTGAAATGACACCAAGAGTATTATTTATCATGTAATCAACAAAGAATTTTTTAATTTCCTGCAGTTTGTCAAATTTAGTAATTTACATTATAAGCAAAATGAACCTTCCAATAGTTAGTGCATATGGCAAATACTTATAGTTTTTTATGATCATGTGCATTGTTGTTGTTGCCACTTTCAGAAGCACTACCGACATATCAAATGCTTATGGTTCATATTTCTTAAACTTTATACATCTTTTTATAGGATTATGGTTCTTTATTTTCCTTAATTTTCATGAATTTTATTATGAACAAACTGGCGTGGAGACTTATGTGAGGAATCTTACAAATGCGCTTGGTATAAATACATACTGTTGGAAGCTGGCTTGCAGAACATAAGGAAGAATGCAGAAAGAAGAGATATATGAAAGAGTAAGCGGGTGTTTCAGAGGAGAAGGTAAACTTCATTAAAGAGGAAAAGCATAACTAAGCGGTAGAAAGAAAGACATGAAACTTAAATACAACTGAAAGCAAGACAACGTGCAACACATCATGTTGCTATTATTACTGCACTAAATCATAACTGACTAACTGTGATTGACTGACTTATTCTTCATCACGTGTGGCCTTTATTCCAGCTCCCATTAGGCCACGTCAGCTTTGTATTTATCCTCAACAACCTCCTTGAATTCAAAGCTGTAGACTCCCATCTTGGTTCTGAAGTAGTTGTGCTTGTGTGCTGGGAGAGCCTTTGTAAGAATGTCAGCAAGCTGGTCTTCAGTACTGCAAAACTTTAGTGCAATAGATCCATCTGTAACTAGACTTCATATAAAGTGAAATCGAATGTCGATATGCTTCGTCCTCCAGTGCATAATGGGATTCTTAGCTAATGCAATAGCTGATCTATTGTCACAGTAAAGTTCAGTTGCACCCCTCTGCTCATAACCTTTGTTTGATAACAACCTTCTTAGCTAGATAGCTTGG
Organism: Dioscorea zingiberensis; assembly: GCA_026586065.1. Taxonomy (NCBI): domain Eukaryota; kingdom Viridiplantae; phylum Streptophyta; class Magnoliopsida; order Dioscoreales; family Dioscoreaceae; genus Dioscorea; species Dioscorea zingiberensis. The sequence continues at coordinate 65,117,534 of CM048818.1, forward strand.
CGGTGGTGGTGGTAGGTGATATATATTAAACTTGATTGTTGACAAGGCTATGATCTCCTGTTTCTTTGAACTCCGTGTAACAAAGCTGCTGGACCCAGAGTGAAGACACTACGAGGTGCTTTTTCCTATCCTCGATTGAGCCCTTGTCGCTATCGGAAGAAACCACCGCAGTTTAAATTCATTTACATGTGTGTAATGCAGACCATAATCAGTAGTACCAGCAATGTATCTGAGGATCCTTTTGGAATCTCCAAGATGTTGCTTTGATGGTTGTTGCATGAATCTCGAGGTGACTCCCACTGAGTATGTTATATCAGGTCAAGTGTGGGTTAGATACATGAGTCCTCCAATGAGACTTCTATACAGGTGTGCATCAGTATCACCTGCGCCATCATTTAACTAAAGCTTCTCTCCTGTGCTCATTGGGGTAGCTATCCCTTTGCGTTCAAGCATGTTGAATCGCTTGAGAAGGTTCCTTACATAGTTTCTTTGTGAAATAAAGATGCCACCATCATCCTACTTGACTTCTAATCCGAGGAAGTACTGTAGAAGCCCAAGATCTGACATTTCAAATGAGTGCATCATCTGAAACTTGAATTCTTCAACCAATTGCATTGAGGATCCCATGTAGATGATATCATCCACATAGAGGCACACTAGTAGTAGATGATCTCCTTTCTTCTTCTTGTACAAGGTGGGCTCGCTCTCACACCTATCAAACCCGTGATTGATGAAGTGTTGATCAATCTTGTTGTACCAGGTTCTGGGAGCTTGTTTCAGGCCATATAGTGCCTTCCTCAATCTATAAACCTTGCTCTCATTGCCTGCAGTAATGAAGCCTGATGGTTGGCTCACGTATACGTCTTCTTGTAGTTCACCGTTGAGAAAGGCTGACTTCACATCGAGTTGATAAACTGGCCACTTCTGTTGAGTCAAGAAGCGGTAAATGAAAATTCTCACGCCTCAAATCGAAGCTACTTGGTGAGAATATTTCCTCATAGTCTACCCCTTGCTCTTGGTCAATCCCTCTTGCTACAAGCCGTGCTTTATGTCTCCGAACCTTCCCATCACGGACCATATTTGAGTGTTAAATACCCATTTAAGACTCTGACCGCTTGTCAATTGGTTAGTCAGTGAGGTACCAGGTATTATTTCTTTGAATTGTTGAGATCCCCTCCTGCATCGCTTGCTTCTATGCTTCTTGACTTGATGCTTCATCATATGAGATAGGATCAGAGATAGAGAGTGCAAAGGTGCAGCTCTCATAGATCTCTCTCAGGGATCTGACTTTTCTGGTTAGCATGTCATCTGTAGATTGTGATCTTGTAGCTGAATGTTGAGATGAATGTTGAGATGATGCTTCTGTAGGTGCTGCTGAACTTGGTGAATTTGAAATTCCTTCTGGTGAGTTGAGAGTTTTGTCTGGATTGAGTGCAGTTCCAGTTGAGCTACTGGTACTCCCATTATTTGATGTTGTGGAATGGTCTGCTTATGAAGCATCTTCAGTGGCAAGTAGTGGTATCTTCAGTGCTAAAGCTTCAGTGGAATTACTCCAATCCCACCTATCATGCTTGTTAAAGACCACATTTCTACTAACAATGACCTTAGAGGAGATAGGATCATATAACTTATAGGCTTTAGACTCATTGCTATACCCTATAAAAATGCATTTAACTGATTTGCTATCTAACTTCTTGTAAAATCCAAGGATTTTAGGGTTTATTTTTTTAGCTATTGGATTTAATCGTGTGATTAAATCAGGAAGGTTCTCAAAGTTGGACTTGTTAGTATTTTTTAAGACTTGCTCTTTAAGCAAATATTATGAATAAATGACTTCTATTTCGCTTAGATTACTTTTATTAATAGAAGAAAGTTTCCAAGTTGGGTTAATTGGAAAGTGTGGATTAAAAGGATTAAGCCTTAATTAAGTTTAATTAAGGCTGTTGGGGACCAATGAGGAATTTGAAAACTTAAGGGGACTAATAGGGAAATATTGTTTCCCTCATGAAATAAAAGAGTTAGAGACCAGCATGTAACTTTTTATAAAAACAGGACTTAGTGGCAAATTGAAGAATTAATTAAGATGAGTATTTTATATATATATAGATTTGATTGCAAGGAAGAGGACGTACTTGGTTAGGGTATATATGATACTTTAAATATATATAATATAGGAATGAATGCAAATTGTAGAAGGACATTCATGCACGGTTGGAAGAATATATAAATAATAATATATATATTTGTTCAAATGTGCAAGGGATTTTAATGTCACATTAAAAGGAAAGAGGGAGTGCATGTGCATGGATGGAGTGTATATATATATATATATATATATATATATATATATATATAAATGAATAAAATAGGTAAAAGGAAATAATCCATCTATGGACCACGTGAATGGATGCATGTATTACTTTATATATATGGTTAAATTTATATATATATATATAATGAGGTATACAAATAGAGATACATATGGAAAAATATAGAAAGAGAGATTTTTGCTTTATTTCCACGATCTTCGGCCGACCAACAAAAAAATAAATCCGATCTCTTCCGCATGAATGCCGAAATCAGAGGAATGGATTCCCTTCCAAACCTCCATTAAATCCTATAAAAGAGTCTCCACTCCGAACCCTAACAGCGTCACCGCAACTGAGAGAGGAAGGGTTCCGAGACGAAGCGAAGGTGCTCGCCACGCCGGGATGGACCATTCTTTTTGGTGACAGATCACCAAGTGGGTGCGCTTTGCTTAGAGTGAGAACGAGGTCGTGGAGGCTTGAGTGACGGAGGGCATTTCACGTCGGGAGCCAGGACCTCATGCAAGAACTTAGCAAGGCTTCTGGTGAGTCCTTTTTTCTCCTCAACCGGAGCATGAATCCTGCATGTGAAGTATATGCATGATTAACCAAGCAGTAGAAAATATACTATAAAGAATGTTATAATAATAAATATAAATAAAAAAAAAAATGAAATACACGACATGTTCAAGAGGTTCTCAGGGATAATTGTCATGATTAATTATTATGGCATGTTGAACTTATGAAAAATAGATTGCATGCATGGTTAAGGTATAAGCATACTTCACTGGATGTTAATGAGTGTTAATGGAGAAGGAATATGGGATGATTATTTAAAAGGTAAAAAAAAAGAAAGAAAAAAAAAAAAACTACATGCTGATCTCTGGACAGAAGGACGAATAAAGTGGGGTGAGGTTTGGGCTAGTGCTTGTGAAGTCTTGTGTCCTTTGCTGTTTGGAGGTGTGAATACTATAGGTTGGGTTTTTATTTTTATTTTTCTAGCCAGTCGCGTTCAGGAGAATGATTGTGAAGGTTTGATAGCACTGTTAATGTTGCATGGCAGGGTTAGTAAGAAGCTTTGCTACTCTTAGGTAATACATGAATGGAAGTGGAGTGAAAGAGAATGAGTTAATCCATACAACTCATAGATGAGATTTTGTTTGCATGAGGACTGTCTGCAAGAATGAACATAGATGAGAAGTTGAGTGTGGATTTACGATTCTAAACTATGAATTTCAAGGGAAACTCTCAAGGTTTGCTAAGGGGTTTGAGTGAGAGGTTCTGTTAGTGAGTAGATAAGGAGAAGAGTTGGTGATGGGTTTTCTTTGGGGGTGAAGCATGGATAGTGTGATACTTTCATTATTCATAGGTGCTAGTATTTGCGAAGATCTTGATACTACTAGCTGTAGTTGGAATCGGGTTTAACACACAGACAATGAGAGGCTTGAATCTATCCTTTATTCTTTTAGTTGTAATATAGCAAAGGTTTTCATGAGCTTGATTTTAATTGCATGCATAGTCATGGAATGAGGTAGCAGGGGTAGAGTTGGATAAACTCAGTAAAGGTGGTCCTGTCATATATGGGCTTGGGTATATGTATAGAAGTGGTGATGACATGCAAAATAAGTAGTCATGTATGGGATGAGATAATTAAATAGATAGATTAAGAATGGTGGGGCCTTCTTTTGGGTTTATAAAGTCATGATAGTGGTGTGACTTTTAATATAGTCTGTTAATAGAAAATGAAGGCATGATTTATTCTTGATGGATGGGCTATTAGTTATGATGAAACTAAGTTAGGTTGAGGGTTTAAGTTTCCAGGAGTACATAAAGGTATTTGGAAGATGGTGAGAGTCCTTTGTAAAGGAGAGTACTTGGCTCAGTTTAGTAAATTAAAGGTTGATAGTAACTAGTCCAACAGTACAAGGTCATCATGGATGTAATTGAATACGGGTTGATTTAATCAAAGTAGTGGGAATTTTAGTACCTATTACATGTAATGTGGACCAATGGGCCGGCCTGGTTGGTTACAAGTAAGGAAAATGGTTAACTTTATTTATGGGCTCTAATAAGAGGATTGATCTGTTTATTGAAGTGATTAAGAGGATTAAAGAATCGAGTTAGGTCTGTTTAACGGGCCGGGCCCATTTAGTTGCATGCGTTGTAAGTGATGATATTATTGAACACTTGTGTGTGTGTATTGAGTTGGATTCATACTTACCAGATATTGACGAGGAGCGTGGAGCTTCGTCGGGACAGATACGAGTCGGTTGATTGGATTGCGATCCGAGGTAAGTACTTCTGCCTACTACCCCACTCTTCGGAGTGTTCTTGATTTTTGCTATTGCCATGCCTGTTCTTGTAAGTGCTCTTGCCTTGTTCCTCTCTTCGGAGATTTTATTGACATGTCGTTATTGTGACATATTGCCTTGTTTTCATACATGCTGCTATGATTTTGATGATATCTATCTTTAGCATGTGTGACTGTTTTTGGGATGTTGGTATCCCTATGTGTTACATTCTTCATCCGGACTCGGTGGAAGCGGTGAGCTCCTTTGCGGACATTCAGGGGCCGGGACACCACGGTGCTCGGCTTTTGCCATACGAGGAGGGATCGATACTCTGGATTTGTCCCCATGATCAGTGGGTCGATCAACTCACGACCATGTCGACATATGAGAGAGGTGGCGCTACCGGAGCATACGACACGAGGTCAGCTACTTACGGATGAGTCGCTTTTCAGGTTCGGCCGGATAGATGCAATTGGGAGACGTTTGAGAAGCTTCCGTTGGAACTCTTAGCTAGGAGTCATGATCTTGTTATTTTATTGTGATAGACTCCTAGGGTTTGTTTTGAGGGGCGTGCCCCGAGATTGCTTTTGATATTCATGTCTTTTGATATCAGATTTTCTTGAACCCCGCGGGGGTACTTACTGAGCTTTCCATTCGAAAGCTCATGCACTTGTTTTCTTCACCGCTATGCATCCCCGAGTATGCAGGGACTCTAGTGCAGCGGAGCCGATCGTAGGTCGGGTGATTTGCAGAGGTCCGAGGACCTTGTTTATCTTTCTTGTTCTGAGTGAGACACTTTATTTTGTAGGTCCCCATAGGACCTGGTATTTGTAGGGTATTTGAACCCTAGTTATTATTTCGGCTGAAACTCTGTTAATTTGAATAAATTAAGTTGTTTATTTGCATTATCTGCTTTACTCACTTAGGCTTTGTACTCGAGTGGGGCCCTTCTCCACTTGGGTACGGCCGGTCTGTTGACGTGCCCGAGGTCCCGGGATCCGGGTCGGGGCGTTACACTTCTGGTGATGTTTGGAGGGAGTTAATGAGTAAGCAATACACCCAAAAAGTCGTAAATGACTTACATAAGGCTTCCTTTTGCTCTAGGCTTCTAGAGGAGTTTGATTGAAGATAGCCTTGGTGGGAGATAGGTTCAGCAAATATACTGCAGTAGCTACAGCTTCTCCTCAGAAGGTATTTGAGAGTCCTCCCACCCTGAGCAAGCTTCTTGCCATCTCAACGATCGTCCTATTCTTCCTCTCCACCACTCCATTCTGCTGAGGAGTGTAAGGTGGTGAAAGCTCTCTCCTAATGCCATTCTTTTCACAAAACTCTGAGAATTCTTTGGATAAGAACTCCCCTCCACGATCAGTACGCAGGCATTTGATGAAGCAGCCACTTTGTTTCTCCACTAGGTTTTTGAAACACTTGAATTTCTCAAATGCTTGTGACTTGTTCTTTAGGAAATACACCCAGTTCATCCTTGTGTAATCATCAGTAAAGAGGAGCAAATAACAATTACCTCCCAAGGATGTTGTCTACATTTGCCCGCAAAGGTCAGCATGAATGAGTTCTAACGGGATTGCAGCTCTCCAAGCTCTTCCAGAGTGAAATGGCTTTCTGAACTGTTTGCTTAGAACACAGCTTTCATAGAATTTCACATCTGTGATCAATGGAAGACCCTGGACCATCTTCCTTTGGCTCAGCACTTTCAAACCTTGAGTGTGTAGGTGTCCATACCTCAAATGCCAGAGTGGAGCAGCTGCAGTCACTCACTACCAGTCCAAGATGTTCTATATTGGAGACTTCAAGTGGGAAAATCTTGTTCTTCGTCATTTGAATGTTTGCAAGAAGACAGCCTAATTTCTGGTCTTTAATTTGACATGTTTCTTTGTCAAACAAAACTGAGTAGCCTCCAGAAATCAGTTGTCCTACACTCAAAAGATTGTGAGCTAGTTTGGGAACGTATTGCACATTGTGAAGAAGTTTTACCTTGCCATTATCTCGGCCTTGATGGCCATCTTGTTCCTTTCCTTCAACCTCAACCTCCTTATTGTCTCCAAGCCTCACAGTTTGTTGTTGTGATTCATCTAAATTTGTGAAGAGTCCCTTCATGCTTGTCATGTGGTTGGAGCAGCCACTGTCCACCACCCATGGCCATACGCTGCTTGGAATTTGATCAAGATTGGAGTGAGCCATGAAAAGGTTACCAACCTCTTCTTGTGCTTCAGCTGCTCCAGCTACATTTGTTGTCTTCTTCTTGAACCAGCACTCAACTTTCACATGTCCATAATTCTTGCAATTATGATACTAGATGTTGCTTTTGTATGCCTTTGGATCAGTGTGATATTGCCATTGTTTATCTATGCTTCTTCCTCGACCTCTGTCTCGGCCTCATCCTTTGAATGTGCTTCTACCTCTGCCTCTTCCTGAAGTATTGTCACTTCTCTTCACTCCAGAAACCTCCTCTTCAGCTTGGAATGCTTTAGCTTCAAACATCTCTGTGCTTCTGTGGAATCTGTCTTCATAAAATCTCAATGAGCCACTGAGCTCATCCACTGTCACCAAGGACAAGTCCCTTGCCTCCTCTATTGCAAAGAACTACGTGGTCATACTTTTGGATGTAAGCTTCTCAACACCTTCAGAGCTACTGACCGTCGGTGATGAAGTTTCCATAGACTCTCATCCGATTACAAATGGCGATACACGTGAGATATAGGCGCGCATCCCCTTACTTTGGGCCTTCATCCTCAAAGATCTCGAACTCCTTCTTCAAGTGTTGAAGCTTGATTGTCTTCACTTTGTAAGATCCCCCGGTATTGGGTTTGGAGGAATCACTGACGGGCCTGCTTTGTTGTGGTGGCAGCTGTAATTCGAGGGAATACACTTGCATGCATTGCTGATTGGATGAGAAAGAGAGCCCTGGAGTCTCTCTTCCTATTTTCTTTTACCTGAGCTTCATCTCCTTCAGTTGAGTAGCCATGCTCCACCAGTTCCCAGAGATCTTGGGAGAGGGACAGCGTCTTCATCATGAGGCTCCAGTACTCGTAGCTTTCTCCTGTGAAGATAAGTACTGTATGAGAAGCCACTTGCGACCGGCCGCTACTCTATTAGTTGCCATAGTTCATAATGTAAGAATGTTGGAAGTCAGCTTACGTAATGTAAGGAAGAATGCAGAAAGAAGAGATATATGAAGAGTAAGCAGGTGTTTCAGAGGAGAAGGTAAACTTCATTAAAGAGGAAAAGCATAACTTAATTTGAAAGTCGACATGAAACATAAATACAATCAGTAAGACAACGTGCAACACATCATGTTGCTATTATTCGCATCTAAATCATAACCCGACTAACGTGATTGGTGACTTATTCTCGTGCATCACGTGTGGCCTTTATTCCAAATTCTCCCATTTGGCCACGTCATCTTTGGATTTATCCTCAACACATACAAGTACATGCATGATAACACACCGCCTAGAAGTGTTGGTAAAAACATTTTTCTATTTACTTACACTATCATCCAAACTTTTAGGTTTTATTTCTAGGTTGGAAGAAGCGTGCATTGCAGTAGTAGGTGTGATGTCGGGTGAAGCACCACATTAGTCAATAATCGGGTTGAAAGTTACGGGCCGGGTTGCCTTCTTGTCATAACTTGTGTTATAACTCGTGTGTGACACTCTGCTCACTCGCAGTTTTTGTGGTACTCACACATTCAATAATAAACACACAAGACATCAAGGAGCTCGGAGAGTTGGTTACCCAGCCGCCAACAATGCCTATATCCTGGGGCCATGCCCGAGAAGACAATCACTAAAAGTGTAGGGAAAAGCAGAGTACAAGAGTTCCTCACTCTCTCACCACATAAGCACCTCCACTCGCTTGATTACAACAAGTGACTCACGATCACCCCTTCCTACCAAGTGACTACTCGTCACAAATTTCACTCTAATCCTCGTGAGTCCCGATCTTATATAGACATCGCCCTCCCCGCCTTCACGCCATCACAAAGACATCCTCCACCTTCGTGATTCTTCCGCTGACTTTCCGTAATTAGACTCCTTCCAATTTCTGGTACATTGCAACTTTGTAGTTGTAACATGAGTCGCAACATGACCCTACCAAGAACTTGGACCAAGGCTACAGATCCATCGCACATCTTCTACTTCGACGCACCTCCAACCCTCCCGGTTGAGTCCCCAGTCTACTCCGCCGATCCCTCCCGATCCCGGCCACACGCAACTAGCCAATCCACCTCTCCGCCAAGCGACTCTCAAATTTTCTTCACGGCCGCACTCTACCATAGCGCCGCGACTCCATCATTCAACCTTCATCTTCATGCAGGTTGAAATGCTGATTGGCTCCACCAATCACCTTCCCAAACTGGTTTGGCTCGTTACGATCCACCATATTTGCTTACCAAATATGGTCTTGATTGCTTCAATGTAGCACTCGAGAATCAATCTTCATGCCTAAATTCGTATCAATCACCGTGATTTGCTTCTAATCAATCACCAATCACCGAGATCCCGTGAGCTCATTAACATGCAATCTCATGCATGGCAAATCACAATTGCATAGCCACTTGTACTGAAGTTGCCTAATCTAATCCAGAGATGGCATCTTCCACCAATCTTCAATCAAATTCTCTTGATCCGTATGGCATCTTCAATCAATCAGAATAATATGGTGGAATCTCCAATGTGCATCTCTTCAATCACTTAGTCTTCAAGCTTGGATTCAGTCAACCTTTGATGATGCTTACATGAAGTCTTCAATCACATAATAGCTCTTGATCAATGCAGCATACTTTCCAAGCCAAGCTTGTACTTCAAATCATATCTCCACACATGCCAAGTATAGCCTTGCTATGTAGTGTCCACCATGCTTTGACTTGTGCCTTTGTCAACCATGTCTTGACCTCATGCCTTTGACTTGTCAACTCCCTTGTCTTGTCAACCTTGCCACATTAGTATGTGCCACGTCATCACCATGGTGGTGTCAAGTAATGCCAACACATGTGCAGTTGCACTATCACTGGTGATGCTCCTCATATGGCAAACCAACTTGTTCTTGGCCCTGTGCTTCCCAGTCATATTCGGAACAATAGAACTCATTTACTTATCTGCAGTCTTAACAAAGATACTAGAAGGTGGATGGCTGCCGCTTGCTTTTGCTTCCTTTTTTCTCTGTATTATGTACACATGGAACTATGGTAGTGTATTGAAGTACAAGAGTGAGATGCGGGAAAAGATCTCCATGGACTTCATCCTTGAACTTGGATCTTCACTTGGCACTGTTAGAGTCCCAGGGATTGGACTTGTCTACAATGAGTTAGTTCAGGGTATCCCGTTCACTCTTTGGTCAATTCCTAGTAAACCTAACTGCAATTCATTCAACCATTGTGTTTGTCTCCATCAAGTATGTTCCTGTCCCTAAGGTTTCACAGGAAGAAAGGTTCCTCTTCCGAAGGGTATGCCAAAAGGATTTCCACATGTTCCGCTGCATTGCACGGTATGGATACAAGGATGTCCGGAAGGAGGACCCTCGCATCTTTGAGCAACGCTTGGTGGATAGTCTCGAGAAATTTTTGAGACAGGAAGCCCAAGAGCTTGCCTTAGAAATAAGCTCAGTTGAGCTAATTAAGTCTGGACAATATGTCAGCAAGTTCCTCAGACCGGATTGTCCAACATGGAACATCAGAACTCCAAGTTCCATTACTCTCGGATCAGAAGTTAGATGTTGCTTCTTCTATCATTTCTAGTCCCAGTGGTGGCCTTTCAACACTTCCATCTAATGCCATGACTTCAGATGAGGATCCAAGTTTGGAATACGAACTTTCGGCACTTCGAGAAGCTATGGAGTCAGGATTCACATATCTGCTGGCACACTCCGATGTGAGGGCAACGAAAGAATCTGTTTTCCTCAAGAAATTTGTCATAAATTATTTCTATGCTTTTCTGAGGAGGAATTGTAGGGCAAGTTTTAGTGTTCCACACATGAATATCATAGAGGTTGGAATGACCTACATGGTTTAAAGTTTAAACTGAAACTTGGTCCGGGATATCAAAATTCATAATCTGACTGATTGATAGTAAATGCACCAGGAGATCAGGCAATGTACCTTGTAAGAACTTCCTGGAAGGAACATTGGAACCTGATGGTGTGTAGTAAATTTATTGTGTAAGATTACTTTGATTCCATTCCAGGAGAACTGATACTATTGTTGCCTTATTTGGCATGTTTAAAAGTTCTTTTGCTTGCCAAAGACCTCTTGGTCTAGCGGCAAGGTCCTCTGCGCATGGGAGAAAAACCCCGGTTCGACTCCCCGCTGCGACAGAGTTGCAAGGAGGTATTTGTGTGTAGCACACCCAGCTAGGGGTGGCCTACACGCGCGTGCGAGCTAACGCTCCACGTGGACTTGTGATGGCCAGGTTTATCCTGTCTGGCAAGCCGCTGCCTCCCGTCCTATCTTGATTGATCCTCTGGAGTGCGCTTGTCGCATTGGTCAAAAAAAAAAAAAAAAAAAAAAGTTCTTTTGCTTGGATGTATTACGATGAGAAGTCAAATTCACCAGATGGTGTTGAATTGCATAAATTTCATATTTCTTGCAGGAAATTAGGAGCTGCTGCTTTTGTGTATCTGTTGTGTTTGTGTATGTATATGTGGTTGCCCTTTTTTGGTTACCATGTTTTATGTTTTTGCTTTATTATTATTGATCTTATTAAAAATAATTTTAATAAATAAAATTAATCTAACCAAAGATGTGAAGAACATTTATAGAAGTCAAACTTATGACCTTACAAACTCCACTACATAAACTTCACTTGCAAATAAATATCACCACAATAAAACATGAGATCACAAACAACAGCAACAACAGGAGGGAAGATGCAGCCTTATGCCATCAAAACCAGTTCTCCTACACCCTGCAAAACAAAATACAAGAAAAACACTTCAAAATAAGGTAGTGTTTGCATAGAAAAATGCTAATCCTAAATTTAGAATCAAACAAAAGGATTTAAAAAGAAATAGAAAAGAAACTTAGTGAGCTTCATGCATGCCTTTCAATGGAGATTTTAATTTTCCCAGCATCAGGGTCAGCAATCTTGGCAAATGCTTCTTGAGACAAATCAATGGTTCCTTGGCAGCCAGAGGGGCAGAGATCCACAACCTTGACGACCACCGTCCCTGATCCTCTGCAGGGATGCGGCACTAGCCATCGTTGGTCGCTCCCAAGCATTTCACTCGGAATGATTTCCCCACAAGCATCCCCACCATCAAAGAGTTCACCGCTGGCTGCCGCAATCATCACTCCTTTTACTTCAAACCCACATGCAGCAGCTGAACATGCATGCATTCACAGTATACAGAAAAGCATTATATAATTATGAAGAAAAACTAATATATGTTTTTATTGGCCAGTTTTCATATACTCACGGTTATATGGAGGAGTGTAAAAGGTTGCAGTGTCTGCAGATGATGTGAAGAAGTTGATGGCCAGCACAAGAAGCAGTGTTGCTGGGAAAAGGAAGTTATAGCGTGCCATTTTTGCTTGTTATATATGTATATTTTGCTGCAATGAGTTGGGGGCTAATTGGCGTTGTATTTATAGAGAAAAGCAATTGTTAAGCAGCAGTGGAGTTAAAATAAAAACATCAAGGAAGGACAAGGATCGTCTGCAGAGAAGAAAGCAGCAAGAGTAATGCTGGAGAAGCAATTAAGAACTGGTCCTATATTAATTAAGCTTGAATTGTTTTCTGATGGAACTGATCCAGATGTTCTGGAACAAAAGTTCAAATTCTTTTTGAATGAGAAGAAGTTGGTGGCATGCAGTGCAATGACAATGGAGTAGAACCATTCAGGAAGGACAATATATGTATATGTTCATTATCAAATAATTGTTCAAGTGATTCAGAAATGGTTCTTGGCTTTAAAAATCAGTGTATCTTCGACTAAGAGTATAAGCGTAAACTCTATGTATTATATGACCAAATTACTGTAAAAACATTATAAAAATCTCTGATTTGGTCACATGCATGTTAACTGATTATCGATAGTTTTTTAGTTGTATCTGAGGAACTGCTAATAAAGCAATAGTTAGAGTGTATTTTGCTAAGGGACATATATAGGTAAGTTGAACTACAAGTATTAGTACATTTTGCCAAGGACAAAGGTTAGTTGAACTAAAAGTATGGACACATGGTATGTATCCTAGTTGTCCAACCGCTTCTTTTAACTTGTGAGCTTAATATTTAGTGGGAGGTTGCTTGACCGAGTAATGGATGACTCTGTGTGTGTGTATATATAGCCACAAGAAAAATGCTAAATTGGTGTAGAACTATTATACTTAGGTATATGCATATTAATTTGGCCGGCCAAGATTCGGTCCAGAAACATAAGAAAGATTACATTAAGCCACTAATTCTAAAAGGGTCATCCCTACTTAGTCAAGATCACTGCATAAACTTAGTTTGTATGCTAAACCAAAATACAGTTAAAGTCCTGGTCATATACTTTCAGTGAATTGGATGCTTCCTTAAAGTGCATATTTCACATGAAGTTAATATATTGCAGGCAGCTTAAGTTTCTTAATTAAGCAGTTCCCTTAAGAAAACTATAAAAAAAAACTACCTTTGTGTTCTTCAATTCCTTTATTATATTGTAACTGTTTTCGAGCTTAATTAATTAGGACAGATTCTTATTTTACTTTGCTGATTTCTTCTCTGCTGACAATTCTTTGATGCATTCCAGTGTCCTTCCTCAATGGTTTTACTGCAGTCTGCATTGTCATGGACTTCTAAACACTGCATGGCATGTTACTTGTATAATTACTCCCTACTCCATATCTCTATATAAAACACCAGGTCTCTATTAATTTGAAGTATCATTCATCTTGCATCCAAACATATGCGAAAAACGGCACGCCTATAACTTTGTTTTCCCAGCAACACTGCATCTAACTTCTTCTCATGAATCATCCTCCATAAAATTGTAAGTATAATGGAAAACTCACCAATAAGAACAGACATACTTATTTTTCTTAATAATTAGGATTAAAACCATTTTAGTCCTTATACTTCAACCAATGCTTATTTTCGCCTACATGACTTTTAAAATCTTCGAGCATATGGCCCCGAACTTTTGGGGTTTTTGTTCAAATACATCCCACTGGTACGACAGTAAGGCGGAACAGATCGCATACGAACTGAATACAATTATTTTTTTATTCAAGGTGGCATGTCATATCAGCATGCCACATCATCATTTAAAAAATTAATTTATTCGAAATCCATTTTGTCATGCCATATCAATATACCACGTCATCCTAACATTGCCATGTAAGATGCCACATCAAACATAGTAGCCACATGTGCTATTACGTCAGTACTAGGAGCATATTCAAACAAAAACATCGAAGTACAGGGACCGTATTAAAGATTTTTAAAGTACATGGACAGAAATGAATATTGGGTCAAAATATAAGGACCAAAATTGAGATTTATCCTAATAATTATATAATACTTTCTATATATTGTGAATGTGTGCATGTTAAGCTGCTGCATGTGGGTTGTTTATGAACTCTTTGATGGTGGGCGTGCTAGTGGGAATTCATTCCGAGTGAAATCTCGCAGATAAACATGAACTTTGATTTAAATGGTATAATGATTATGAATCTAACAAAGGATGGAGGATGAGATGAGGAGATAGTTAATGAGCTTTTTAAGTATAATGGAAGATAAAATACCTATGCAAGACACTGAAGGATCCCGTTGGAAGTGGAGTTCATGCACAAGGGGGGCCACCTTAACATCAGCTATATATACATGAGGGAATTAGAAAGTTGAGGAGGAGCCTTGGTTTGGCTAGAAAGAGCTTTGGAAAATCAGAGTGGCCCCAAAAATAAAATATTCCTATGAAAATTATTTCATGGGAGGTTGCCAATATTTTTTTTTTTTTTTTTTTTTTTTGACAGGATAGAGCTACTACAAGCTATGACAGAAAAGAAAAAAAACAACAAAAGAAATAGGGGAGATAAGACTAAGCAAAATGCAGCCCAGCGGCCACAAGTAGGTCTTCAAGCCATCTTGGTCTATCACTCACCCTGTGAAAAAGGGAGAGTCCAGGATTGCACATGGCATGCTTGGCTAAGGCATCAGCCAAGAAATTAATGTCCCTTGGGAAGAACTTCAGCTCCATCTCAGGATGTTCCCTTAAGAATTGATTGATATTGCGAATATTGGTTTGCAAGCTCTCAGTAGTGGCATCTAACTGAACTGAATCTTCTCTAATTGAATTGTATTCACTTCCTCCTGTTCCCTTTCTGATCAGATTAATTGCATGAAGACAATCTGAATATACAGCATCAATCTTCCAGTTTTCAGCTCTACTGTGGTTCATTGTTGGTTGCCAATAAAATATGACCTATATAGAATGAACATAGGTCAATACAGGAGACATGTCCATTATGTAATTTATAGGCTAAGTCTATTAATCACCTATTTTATGAATGTAGGTGGTTTACCAACGGCCTCTTAGCCAATTGATACCAGGTCCCTTGTATAGGCTTAGAGATGGTTTGAAAAGATCTACGATCGAACTCCCCAAAGAACACAAGATGAGGCATACGACGGTGCAGGGAGTCTGAGGAAGGCTTGAGGAAGCTAATGCAGATGGGCAACTCAATAGCTCGTGTACACAGACAAAACAAACCTGTTCAGAATACAAAAGACTAAAGAAGAAGACTATAATTGAAGCGCAAGAATGGTGATGGATGAATGCAAACAGATATTGAAGACAGAGACAAGCTGGAGATTAACAGAATACCAAGGGAAGAGAACTTTCTTGCAGATTGGCTAGCAAGGGAAGCTCATAAATCAGATGCAAAGGCAGTATATGAAGATTTTAGTAGCTACTTCAGTAGCAGGAGGAGATATTTTGTAATTTTTTTAGTAACATGTGACTTTTGTCACAGACCTGATTGATTAGCTTAAGCTCTTATTATTTATAAATAACATATAAACTTTACACAACATACAAGTTAATAGAAAATTAAAAAAAAACATATTGAGAAGAAAACCAAGACAAAAGGTGAAAACAAAACAATGAAGTTGATAAACTTGAAGTTATGTCCATCAGATGCATAATACATTATTCCTTTGATTATTGCCAGTGGCGTAGAAGTTCTTATTTCTTACAAGAAACATGCAAAGGTCATTAGAAGTGAACATCTCCAGGAAATAGTGTAGCTATTTCTACGGTTGGAAGCAAAGTGAATAACCCTGGAAAATGGCAGTAATATGGCATAGTAAACCTGATGTTAGATTCCTCACCTCCGAGGCTTTTTTGATGATTTTATGTTTAACAGAACATCACTAAAAATCCATGGAAAACTCAGGAAATTAGATGTTGAATAGTAATTTGGGTGGTATGTAACATGATAGCAAGCAGATGCCATTTTAGGAGGGTCACTTCCACTACAGCTACTGTCAAACCAACCTTTCACCTCCGTCTGCAAGCTTCTCACATTAAGCAAAATCCGTTCTCTCATTTCTGCATATCTACTCTTATCCCTCTGCAAATAAGTTGATCGGTTCCTCAAATAACCAGTCAGTATCTCATCTTCATGCTCTGCCCCATAATAAGTCATCAATGAGCTCAGTTTCTCAAAGTATAGATTCCTAAATTCTACTGCGATTTCAGTGAATGCCTCAAAACCAACGACTTCAAGGTCATAATCATATATAGACTGCACATGCACTCTGAAGCAGGTGGCTTCAGAGCTCAGACTGTTGCTCCTACTTAGGGTTGCTCTATAAAGCTTAGCAAGAACTCCGCAGGAGATGTACATTGGTCTGTCCCCTCTTTCCATAAATCTAGGAATTCCTTTGGTTTGAGTATTCGTGGCATTTCAGCAGGGGCTCCTGTTTTTGCATAATCAACAGCCATGGAGTGGAGATTCGCAAGCTGAACGCATTTAGGGCTTCGGGCTTTGCGTGGTTCTTGGTCAGCATAAACCAAATGAGTGGTTGAAATGACACCAAGAGTATTATTTATCATGTAATCAACAAAGAATTTTTTAATTTCCTGCAGTTTGTCAAATTTACACTATAAGCAAAATGAACCTTCCAATGGTTAGTGCATATTCAATTTAAGGAAAATGGGGGAAAAATGGGGATATCATAAACTTCAAAACAAAAGCTTCATTCCACTGCTCAACTAGAACTTAATCATAACAACTTGCAATACAGATGTGGCAACTAACTAAAGAAAAAGCAACATTTTGATTAAACTCTGGCTTATATCTGTTTTGAGTTGTTCAATACTTCAGTTGACTCTTCCAATCAGAGGTGTCAAAACAGGGTAATGGGTTGAATTCTGGTCAGCTTAGCTTTCGACCTGACTTGATTATACTTGATCCAAACCGACACATTTAATACAGGGTCAGAGCATCTAAATTGGACCTGCCACGTCTCAATAAAACATTTACCCGACCATAATCACCAACTCATTTAAATATCTTATCATAGGGTCTAACACAACCCATTTTGGTCCATTTAACGGCCTTAAACCATCTAAAACAACTTAATTAGTATCAAACAAATGTCTACGAATTTTTTTGGGAATTTTCATATTAAAAACTAATCATGAAAAATCTAAACTATGAAACACCAATCTTCAAACAAGACTCTTAAAAGAGGTTATTTAAGACCAATAAACGGGTTGGCACCAACTTTTATCTGTCAATAAACAAATCAATCCACCCAATCCAAACCCACCTAAAACAGATTAAATTCGCAGGTCATGTCCAATATTAACACCCCTCCTCCCAATTCTAAGCAAATTGTCTTAGATATACTTTTCATGATTTTGGGGCTAGGAAAATAAATTAGAGAAAACAAAAACTAAAAAAAAGAAAGATTAACCAAATTCCAAAATAGGTCTATTTTTTTGCTGCATTTGACCATACCTCTTCTGAAACTTCATGGTCCAGAAGTCGTGGCTTTCGGCCCAATGTAGTCCATTGGCTCATCAGTTTCTCAAGTGGGATAAGATTTTCATCCCAACACACAAAATACAGATCTCCATCTAAGTCTCCACCAGAGCATTCATTAGGATGGGGCCTGCAATTACCAAACATCGATTGACATAAACACAAGAATCATAGAAATTGTTGTTGTATCTAAAATAAGGATCATTTTCACTTGGATGATTACAAGATATGAAAAGGCCTTTCTTCAATAATTTCCAAAGTAGATAAAAAGGATAAGACAAATTTCAAACATGTTCATAGAATAAACATGAAAGAGCTTTCTGACAAAAGATTATGCTTATCAAACTCTCAAAGGCGTCACAAGATAATATAAACATGTTGATTGATACCAGAACTGATGCTGCAAATGCCATCAAGCAGTTGCTATTTAGTATAACAAAACTTCCAGTGGAAAATAAAAAGATCAATAAAGTTGATATAGTGTGTTCCATTTGATATATATTATAATTTGAATTGAAATGAATCATATACCGCATGCAGCTTTTAATGTATTATTTTTCATTTAATAACTTTTCTTAGGCCAAGATGAGTTTTGTACAAATTACAAAAAGTGCAGAGTATTCAAATGGAAATAGCAAAAATATGAGACAAAGAAATAGAACTTGGAGAAACATTATTGATTAAAATCAAATGTTGAAGCCGATGATGTATGTCAAGATGGATGGATCCACACTATCAATAACAAGCATGAGATTAAAGTTTTAAGTACCGCAAATACCTTGGTCCCTTCTGAGGGAAAACTATGCAATCAACCAAACCCATCTCATCCAGTCCAGGTTCATAGATAGCTTCAAGGACTCTAATATCACCAGGGTGCAAACATGGATTTTTTGTTACAACCACTTTTCCAATTACAACTGCAGATGTTTGGTCTGCCTTGTCAAAGAAAGCATGATCTTTAGATTGCTGTTCATTGTCTTTTGTAGTTATCCTGAGATAGACTTCACCGTAGTTTAAAGTGCCTGTTTCATCCAAACAACCAATCAGAACTCGGCCTTTAGGAACAAAGATCCTGCATTTACTTTTTATATCAGCTAACTGATAGTCATGGTAAGCCCTAAGCATCATTGAAACATAAGGTTCTGAATTGGGGTTGAAACCATGCATTAGCATTGATTTAGTGGTCTTAGTTTCAAAGCCATTCAATCTGTCAACAACTCTTAAAGCAGCTTCACAGTCTACTAGTATTTCATCTAAAAGACGAATTTCAGTTTGCTGCATCAGCTCAAATATTTCATCCTCTATTCCCAGGGTAGACAAGAGGCAAATTATTTCACGATTCAGATAACATGGCAAATAATCACTCCACTTGGTGATGTTGAGCATTGTATTACTTGAGTCAAACTTTTTCATACTTGGGCGCAATGAAAGCTTGCGGAAGGAAGTGCGATCGACAGCTACAACTCCTTTATAACCACCATATCTAATTTGGAAAGCTGAAGGAGTATCACTCAGTCCACACTTCCGAGCAACTTGCCTAGCAAAAGACAGTGAAATTTTTCCAATACCATCTGAGAAGCAATACTTAACGCATCATCAGTAACAACTTCTATATCTTGAATAATTTGTACATCCCATGCGATGGAACATTAAAAGTCTGCATAGAAGAGCTGAACAATTGACCCATTCTTGCTGCACACTTGGACACAGTAGGTATTTCTATTAAAATGGCTCCATCCACTCTCTAATACTTTTGCAGTCACATCTTCATTTGAAGCAAACATCCAAAACAGAATTAGAACGAAGCTGACTTGCAGAGAATGCCAAAAATTCAAACTTCTTCGGCCCTATCATAATCCCATTTCTTAGAATAGATAAAATCCGTTCATATATGTTAGTTCTGTATGGTTTCATAAAAACACCACGCTCAATTTCTGTCGAAAGGGCATTAGGCAGAAGCTTGCTCCAATCCTCATCAACAAATGAAACTCTAAGGAAGCTAGGAAGCATATGCAGAAAAATATTTTACAAACATAATTTGATGTTTCAACTTCAGGACCCAGCAAGTAAACTTTTGATGGGGTGATAAGGGCTCTATAACAACTCATTAACTTTTTCAGTAGAGATACTTCTGTTGAATTGCAAAGTCTTCTGACTTCCTTCTGCAGATGTCAGCAACATTCTTCTGATAAATTGCACAGGCTCAAAGCATGTTGAGTCTAACTTATGCAACTTCTTAAGGATCTTAGTTGCTAAATCCAGAGACAATCCACTTAGAGCATCAAAGAAATCACTGTTTAATTGGCCAACAGAAATTTTCTGCATGTGAAGCAAAGAATTAAGCTGAAAAAGGATTTCATACTCCACCGTTATATTCTGTGGGATATTGATGATAGGCACTAGTAGAGATGAAGAGAAAGAAGGTTCTTGCTTAGTTAATGTCAGACACCCTAGTTCTTCTACAAATGGCAAACACCTGAGAATTTCTGTCGAAGATAATCCATTCATTTTCACACATAGATAATATGATCTCCCAAAAGAGCAGGTTGATGAAAAATCTGAGGTACGAACCCAAGGAAATGGAAAATCTTCTTTAAATACACAGTACCGATCACCGCACTTCGAAGTCAATGTTGACCCAGAAATTCTCTCATAAATTCTTGGTGCATAATTTAGCTGAGGCAAAGCAATTCCAAGAAAAGAAAGATGATTAAATACCTTTTAAAAAAAATACTATAACTAAATGACAAGGTAGGCAAAATTATAAGCCTGAATGGAACTGCAAAGAGCAAAATTTTCTACAAACACAAAGCTCACATGATATAGGCATACACACCAGAGATGAACTGATATCTAAGTTCATAACGATGATAAACATAGACACTTTTACACCAATGTTTGGAAAGGCAAAGGCCAAGGCCTATAAAGAGGCATCTTGATCTTCATTTGAGGCATAAACCTCAAGCACAAAAAGTGTAATGCATTTTTAACAGTGTTGCACAAGAAAAACCAGACATAATAACATAACAGAAGACAGAATAGGATGTCTAGACTATTTTTGACACAACAAATTACGAATTTTATATGAGTTCAGTTATGTGCAAAGAAATGTTCAGAATATTAAATTTATAAACATCAACAATCATCTTCCTTGGCATTATTGTCCATATAGGTGCTGATTGGTTATGGCTGGAATAAATCAGGATAAGAGTTTTGCGATTTGGATTCTTATTGCAGGGAAAACTGTTATCTCGATTTATTCCAAGTAATTTTGAGCTTTGACTTGTTGATACTAATTAAAACAAGTAAATTTCAATTCAAATTGTATTGAAGGATAGCCTTGGCGCAATGGTAAAGTTGTCGTCATGTGAGCTAGAGGTCATGGGTTCGAGTCGTGGAAACAACCTCTTGCCAAAAAAGCAAGGAAAGGCTGCGTACAATAGACCCAAGTCGTCCAACCCTTCTCCGGACCCCGCACACAGCGGGAGCTTTATAGCACCGGGCTGCCCTTTTTTAGTAATTAATAATTAATGATTTGATTAATGTTAATTAATTGTTATTTTAGTCTAACTAATCAAGTTTAGTCAAAAGAATTATTCCCATTCCAAGTTATTTTGCTTGCTTGCGTATGTTGGAATAACTAGGTCCCCCAACCAAAGATAGCCATAAAGTTCTCTCCCCACTACATAAAATTTATGACTAAATTTGGTAAACATATCAGCTTTACATTTATAGGTATAATTTTCCAGTTCAGACTTGCACCGACTATTAGTTTTATCCATAATAAAACTACTCTTAGCGTTAATAATTCTCTGTGGAGACAAATCAATGAGTCTAAAAATATTTCCCAAGAGTCAAGCATCACTTGATAGCAACAACAAGCATTGACAAATTTCTTTTGGCAGAAATATGGCTCAGCTTCATGTTTTACTTTAACTAGAGTCTTAATTTACTTTCAATGCTTGAATGTTGTCTCACACAATAGTATTGCTGCCTTGTACTTGAAGCACTGACACTTAACTTTTGTAATAAAGAATACCACACACTTTGCATCAATCGATACTCACCAACAAGCATTAAAACATATTTAATAGCATTTAAAGAAAATTGAATAAAAAAACCAACAATTAGAATTTAGGAAGCTTAGTCAAATATGCCAGTTGAAGGGAACTTTAGCGCAACGGTAAAGTTGTCACCATATGACCTGGAGATCACGGATTTGAGTCGTGGAAACAGCCTTTTGCAACAACAACAACAAAAAAAAAAAAAGGGCAAGACTGTGTACAATAGACCCAAGTGGCCAACTCTTCCCCGGATAACGGGAGCTTTGTAGCACCGGACTGCCCTTTTTTAGTCAAATATGCCAATTGTGTCATCACATACCGTTATGTGCTTAGTATCACCATGTACGAATTAAAGGTTTTATTTTACTAATTTAGGTCTCTTTCCGGTCATAAAACTAAAGCTTCTGGGGAAAATCCTGGGTATCAGCAAACTTAGGAGCATAGAGGGAACATCAAGTCATCTAGAAAGATGCTTTGATGAATGCCAAACAAAAAGTGGTAATTAAACTTAAATTTTATGAGAACAACAACATATTACCATGTTTTCTGCACGTAATAATTTCATGCCAAAAATTCAAAATCCACATAATGTAAAAATGAATAAAGATAATATTATCACAAATAAATATTTCATTGATAATTGCTAGCAAACATTGCAAACACAATTCATCAAGTAGACATAGGGTAAGATAACAAAGAACAATGAATTTTGCACAAATTTTGTACAATTAACTGCATCAATTGTTGGGAGCAAACACAAATTATGCTTCACCTTAGCTCATAAGAGTAAACCCCAAACCCAGAAGCGCTTCATCAACATTTAGCTGAAGCACATTTTAAAAGAAAAAAATCTGGAGCTATGCACAAACCTCAAACATGCAACCTCATCAACCAATATGTGCACACATACACAGAACAATGCTTATAAAAAATAAGAAAAAAAACAGAGAAAATAAGAGCTTCACCTGCAACAAGATGCCATTTTGCACTCCTCCTTTTCCTTTTTCTCCCAGATAACAGCCACAGCTCCTTCGCACATCCCCAAACATGATCTCCAGCTTATAGGACCGCGAACCATCCTCCAAGAACACCAACACCTTCTTTCTCTCCGGCAACACCTCCACGCTCACCATATCCCATGATTCCAACACCTCCATCGTCCGCTCCTCAACCAAATTCCCGACAAAGACCTCAGCATCATCAATGCGGTTCCCCTCATCAGACGCACGGACGATGATGTCATCGAGAGACTGGAGAACGGATAGACGGGCACACTGAAAGTAGGGGAGCCGGTCCTGCGCGGCGAAAAGACAGGCGCGTTCGGCAGCAGGGAAGGACTCGAACTGGACGCGGCCGTAGCCACGCGGCTTCCAGTTCTTGCGAGCGGTAGCGATCTCGCACGCATAGACGGAGCCAACGTTGGACTCGAAATACTCGAAGAGCTCACCGGCGACGGCAGTCGGCGGGATGTTGGAAACCCTCACCGTCGCACGGCCGCCGGGCATGGTGGGGTTTTGCTTTTATGCGAACCCCGGGGTTTTGTTGTTTTTCTCGATGAACTACTAGAAATTTTATATGTCCGGTATATTTTCTTTGTAGGCCCTTATAACACAGGAAAAAAAAAATATAGGGAAAATTATTTTTTAGTCCCCAGAAGTTTGCAAACTTCCCAGACAGTCCCTCTGACAAAACAGTTTCCCAGACAGTCCCTCCTTTTTGGTTTAGTTATTTTTTAGTCCCTGGGCATAACTCCGTTACTTAATCCAAATTTCTTTAATACCCATTTTGCCCCCAACCGAAAGCAGCCTTGCTTTCCGCCAAATCAAAAGCAGAAGAGTTCAAACATCACTTTTAGCCATCAAATCACCACTTTTACCATCTTTTCTCACTTACTTTTTGTACTTCGCGTCCAAATTTTTCGTGAGCTTCTTCTTCCTTTGTTCTTGTTAGTTCTTCTTTGTTCTCTTTGTTCCATTTTGTTTCCATTCCTCCTCAACCACGAACGTGAGTTCAGGTGACCTTCTCTTCCTACGGCCATCGCCTTAAGCGAAGTCGAAGAAACGTTCACTTTAAGCCGTGAGTTCCTTTTCTCATTTTTTCGAAAAGTGTTTTCCCTATCAGCTTTAAAACCCATGCCAGCAGTAAGGTACTCCTTCGCCGCAGTCGCAATGGAGACCTTTTATGCGCGCCATATAAGTGGGCTAGGGAAGAGTTTTGCGATTTACCGTGTTGAGTTCATGGCGCCAATACTAAAAATGAGAGACATGTGAGCGATGGGGTCTTGAAGTTTCCCACGTAAAGGTTCGGTTTGTCACAATCGGATGCACAATCAACCCGCTTGCCCAATTGAAACGGAGGTGGACTTTCAAGCCATGTGCCATAAATACTATGTTTTTAATTGTTGAACCATCCTACCCGGCAAAAGGCCGACACGTGATCCTTCTTGTAGTCGTCAGATTTCGTGTTTTTCGCTTAAACTTATGAGTTTACGCTTAATACTTATGAGTTTACGCTTAATATAGTCGGTTTTCGCTTAACATTGTCACTTTCTCGCTTAAAAGTACGGCTTTTCCATTTAGTATCGTGGTTTTTTCGCTTAACATTTTCACTTTCTCCTCAATAATATATCCCAATTTCATTTGTGACATATTCACCAACAGAGGGATTCAAACTCGGATAGCATATCGCTTAAGCCGAGACACAAATCCATTCCAAAGAAGGGCCTACCGGGCATTAGCCATTTCTACTCAACCTGATAGTAATCAGAATTGTGCCGTTGATAGTAGGTGACCGGTTTAGGGACAAATAACCACTTTAAGGACGACTTCGCCAGCTTTGCTATCAATCGGAATTTTGACTTCAACTTCATAAAGAATGATAAGAAGAGAACGACCGGCCCAATGCGCCAAGTACCGATCGCTGTCAGCCAGCGTGTCCACGCATCGGCTGTAAGGTAATCATACAACATTTACAATCAAAACGATGCATCCCACACATACATGCTGGGAGGCTGCATGATTTGCATTTACGCCGTCATCCGAAAGCATCAAAGAAATGGGTCGCTGGTCGTGTGGTGCGCAGAAGTCAAGGACCGCCTCTCCTGCATGCAGCTATTGACATTCAGCGGGATATGTTGCGAGATCATGGTGTCAATTTGCCTTATAAGCAGGCTTGGTTGGGGAAAGAGGTGGCCAAGGGTATTCTTCATGGTAGTGAGGTGGCCAGCTATGACTTGTTAGTATGGTATGCAAACAAGGTGATGGAGACAAACCCTGGTAGCATTGCTATTGTGGACGAGGACGGTGAGCGGTTTAGACGTGCATTTTTCTCATTCCGTGCATGTGTTGACGGTTTCAAGAGAGGTTGCAGGCCATTACTTTTCATTGATGGAACTCATTTGCTTGGAAAATACGGGGGCACGTTGTTGGGAGCGACGGGCAAAGATGGAAACGAGGGGTTCTTTTATGCTGCGTTCGCTGTCGTTGATAATGAAACCGACGCCAACTGGACGCGGTTCCTGTCAAAACCCGGCGATGCCATTTACGGAGAGGACGACTATGGCAAGAGTATTACATTCGCTTCTACGGTGTCAAGGGCCTTATCAACGTCGTCAGCAAATGTTTTCCTTCGCCTGCATGCATATTGCTTACTTACACCGCAAAATGAACTTCATGAAGGGAAATGTTAGGCTTGGGAAGTCTCTGAAAGAGCAGTGTTGGTCCATATTTGTGAGGATCGCTTACGCATGTACCATAAAGGAATACGATGAGGCAGTGAACGACCTACTTGCCGTATCAGCTGACGCACATCGTTGGCTGCTTCAGAAATCCGATGTTTCTCATTGGTCAAACTATATGTTCAACGGCGAAAGATGGGGAGAGATGTATTCTAACGTAGCAGAGTCATTCAATGCCTGGATTAAGGAGGCAAGCCATCTCCCATAACGCAATACGGTCGATTCGATAAGGTAAGAAAGATTCGCTTAGTATACCAACTTTATCGCTTAATTTATTTAGTTTCCGCTCAATATATTAACTTACCGCTTATTATAACATTTTTCTAGTTAAAATAATTTTTTTTATTTAATATTCCATGTTTTCGTTTAATATTATTTGTTCCTATGTATTTTCAAGCTTTTCCGTTTAACATACCAAGTTTGTAATTAATATCTTTTCTTCTTGCTTCCTAACTGCTTTCTTTTGCCCAACAAAGGTTCAAGCTCATGGTCACGCTCGCGAATCGCCGTGAGAATTCTCGAAAATGGGAAACCCACTTATGCCCCTCGCCAAGTACACAATAAGTTGGAGGAAATCGTCAAGAAAGCCGCGAACCTACTTGTTGGCCGCTCGTGACGGAGATCATTTTGAGGTTATCGACGAGAACAACCACGCCAAGTAGTCCGCTTCCTCAATGACATGTTCATGCCGAAGGTGGCAGGTGTATGGCCTCCCATGCAAACACGCATGTGCTGCAATAATGCTAACGGACACAAGTGTACATCGGTATGTTGACAACTATTTCACAGTTGAAGCTTACCAGTTGGCGTATCGCCAAGCTATCTTTCCGGCCCCTGTGATTTACGCTTACAAGCCGACCGATTCAAACCGCTAACTACTTCGCAACCGCCATGCACAAAGAGGTCACGGCCGCCCAAGACGAGTAAGAGAATAGAATCACAGGAATCCGACATGCGTGAGTTACGTTGTAGTCGATGCCATGAGGCTGGACACAACCGAGATCTTGTAATGCACCTATTCACGACTAATATGTAATTACTCTAACATTTATCAGATTTCGTATGCGTTTCTTGTTTTTGCTTGAATTATACGCTTTCGCTTAGTTATAATCGGGTTTCCGCTTAATATTACGACTTTCTCAGATAATACTACAACTTTCCGTTTAATATTTCAATTTGTTGGGGAGAGAGAGGTGACCATCTCATTCTCCCAAAGCCCTTTCCCATATTTCGACGATTTGGCCCACCTTCGGGTCGAATCAATTTAATACTCTTTAATGTCTTTTTCCGCTGAGGCTCGCGCCCATCAATTCGCTGAATGCTGGACGGACGAATGATAACCAAACTATCCGAGATACTTTACCCAATAAAAAATTGCCTCAATCCTCTCAAGGCCGCCTCAATCCTTTCAAGGCTGAATCAATCCTTCCGTCCGCTGGCCGATTATCGTGCGGCCTCCTTCGGCCTCTTTAAATAGCTCCTCCACATGGGCACGCACCACCACATCACTCTTTCCCTTTGCAAGAATGGATCCTCACAGCTTAGAAAATCTCTAAGAGAAATCGCCAAAGGACCTCCACCGGCCGACTCAAGCTCATCAAGTCCGTGAGATGCCAAAGACGACGTCAAGGCTGAGGAGGAGCCACCGCCAACGCTCCGACCGAAAAGGATCCGGATGACACCATATCCTCATACAAACGATCGCCACTTTTCGCATGGACATTCGGCTGGCCGCTTGAAATCTACCAAATTTCGATGAGAACATACGGCCCGCGAAGGCCAGATGGCCGCGCTGCAATATCTCGAAGTTCAAAGAATCGGCGACTTTCAACGCCTCGCTTGTGTAGAGGGACGAAAAGGTGCCGAGGAAGGTTTCAAAATCTTCCAAGATATCTCTCCTGGCCATCCTCATCTAGACTTGACTCGCATGGATTTCACCTAAGCCCTTCAAGATCTCCCTCCCAGCTCATCGTGAGAAGATAATCGGATTGAAGAGAATGTTGTCAGCCGCCGCATGTCATGGACCCCTTCATTATGTTTTTTTTACCTGTGTTGTTTAAATTTTCATCTTTTTCTTTTGTTGGTGTTGTCTGCACTTTTATGTTTGTTTGGTTTTAGTTGAACGTTAATTAATGTTATAATATTTTCTTCTTCATGCCCATTTGTGAATTGTCATTAAACGACTACGATTGTCATGCTCCCGTTTAAGCTAATGAGTTTCCATTTAATATATCATTTTTATGTTTACTATCTCATGTTCCCATTTAAAATGTAACTTTTCCATTTAATATATTATGTTACCATTTAATATGTGACATTTATGTTTAATATATAAAGATTGTATCTATGATTCAATACTTTCTGTCGGCATGACCGTCATGACCATTGGAAGAGTTAATGTTTGTTTAACGAAAAACTAAATTTAACACGCCTGTCGATCAGCTTTAATGCCCGCTTCAGTTTCCTTACCGCTCAGCCTCAAGCCGTCCATTAATATCTGTGCGACGAAACGCAAACGTAACATCGGTACATCGGTGTGGGGGAGGTGGAGCTTCTCGCCATTGAGGATTTGTTCTATGAACCGCATTACATAGATTGGGCAGTCAACACTTCCCGCCTTCTGTTGCGGGCAGACATTGTCAGTTATAAGTGGGTACGCCTGCGTTCCGTAATCTCCCAACTCGATTTGGATGCAGTCGTCGAAGAGTCGCCGCTAATATAAGATTAAGGACCATTTAGAAAAATTCAAAGAAAAAAAAATAAAGTTAATCCTGTTACCATTTCCCAAGCCATTTCAGATATATAGCGCTTCTCACCGAGGTGTGAGTAACATACCGCTTCTTTTCTTGTCCGTAATCGATTTAGATGGTAATGCTTATTTAGAATTATGGGCAAAATAACCAACTCCACTTCGGGGTATGCATGGACTGCATCCTTCATCAGCGTAAGGGCAACATCTCCGGAAGCCGCTTGTTTCGGCATTAAAAGCGCCAACGGTCTCAAGTATTGTGGCCCGCTTCTTGTAAGGGTAGGAGATTTGGCCATAGATTCAAGGATGATCAAAGACATATACGCCCACGACATCGCCAATGTACCATCGCCTTTTCACCGCCAAAATAGCCAGATACAGATGGTCCCGAGTGGTGTACGCCCACTCGCTCTCCAAATAATTGTCCCGAATGCTAAGAACTCAATATTTAGCGTGACATTAAATGAAAACCATTTATTAAATGACAAATGAGCATACTAAATGGAAATTGATATTTTAAACGACAAATTACTATTCTAAGCTAAAACTCCGAATATTAAATGGAGAACTTACTTATCGATCCCGCAGCTTGAGATACATCCCAATTGTTGTTTTCTCCGGATCGCACCGCATTTAAAACCGTGGAGGATTTTTAATTTTGGTATAAAGTCTGCCTTTAACTTGCATTGTGTTCTCCTTTGCTATTAAATCCTCCACCATGATGGCGTCTTTTTCTCCCGGCCTGCGGGTCGGATCGCCGGTTCTTCTTCAGCCGGGTGGGCGGTGGCACTGTCTATCAGCGATACAGCGGTTCGGGATGTTTGTAATTCAACGGACGGCCATCGACGGCCGTTGGTCGGCGGTCAGCCGGTGCCTTACTATCTCGCATGATCGGTGGGTGGTTCAAGATCGGCAGTTGGCTCGGTGGTTCAAGAGCGGCAGCTGACGTTCGGATGTTCGGATACGGGCGGTCAAATGGCTGTGGGACGGTCACCGGTCATCGGTGGAGTGCGCAGGTTTGGGTCACTAGGCGCCAAGTTCTTTCATCTCAAGGCTGCTGATTCAATTACGCCGCTAAGTGTGACCATGTAGTCATCGCCCTCATCTTCGCGATCGGGCGCATTACGTATGGACTTTTGCTTAACATTTGCGGCTTTTTTACTTTTCCATTTCCTCTTTGGCATCTTATCCTCATGAAGAGGGACTATCGCAGCTTTGAGACCGGGTTACGGCTTTAGAGACCGACGCACCGGGCCCGGATGTGACCTTCTTTAACCGCTTATCAGAATCGGGATGATAGCGATGGCGCTCTTTGTCTTTCGATACCGGGCTGCCACCGCCTCTCTGGCCGATATCAAGGCCGCCAGCCGTCGATACCGGCGTTGTCTCTCGATACCTGCTTCGAGCCCCTCTCGTCTCCCTCCATTTTGTCAAGTCGGGACTTGATGCCGGCAACATCTCTTGTGAGAACCTTAAGTGCATTCTCAATGCGTGTTGCAAATAATCATCCCTTGGCCTCCTTGCCGGAGTTTCCGTGAGGAGGACGACGGCGGTAGTAATGCGGGGCTACCGGACTTGGAGCGCTCGAGGACCCTTTTTCGCTCCCTCGCCCTGCCGCCTCCCTTAGCACCCTTGCCACGGGATGGGGGCGCAGTAGAAACTTTTTCATTCTTTTCCGGTCTGGGCCCTTGATCGTCCCACCTCACGGTTCCTACGTTGTCTTCCTCCTTCGATGTGACTGGGACAAGCTCGAAAAACTGTAAAAGAACCAAAATGTACATTATGTTAAACGACAACACTATATTTTAAACGGGAACGCTACATATTAAATAGGAATTAGTTATATTAAACGAAAAATGATATATTAAACATAAACTCAGTAAGTTAAGTGAAAATAAACTATATTAAACGATAATATATCATCAGACATGAGAACTTTCAAATTTAAAGAAAAAAGCTGGAGTACCTCCTTTCCATCGAGTGATTTTAGCAGAGGACCAAGGGAGGCTTGCTTTCCTCAAGTCGTTTTCCCCGTGGAGATGAGGATCCTAGGTGTCCTCCCATAGCGCACCTTCTTCCCGGTCCCAAACACCTCATAGAACCATATGTTGAGGCGACAGTAGACCCTCTTAGATATCCAAATTATGCCAGCCTCATCGGATTCCCTCGGACTTAACACGCGGCGGATATCTTCGACGCCATCCATAAGCCACTTCAGGAGTGGCTCGCGCTTCACGCTGTAGCGGTTTAGTTCATCTAGCTTGTCTCATGTAGTCCGCAATCCAGCTTAGGAACCGCATACGAGGTGCTTGGGAAGAGCATCGCTCCAAGGAGGTACACCACCGCCAGCTTTGACAAAAGTTTTCTTCGCCTCCTTTTTCTTCCGAACAAGCCGGAGAAGATTCTTTTATGGCATCTTTGCGCCTCATGTGATATCTTTTACCCATGTATTTCACTCCAAAAGTCGATTGCTTTTTCTCGCTTCTCAAGACCACCGCTTCCCCTACGGCATCAAGGCAAAAGATTGATAGCAATATCCCGGGTCCAATGCCAACATGCTCTCTCCAATACTAAATCTGCTGGTTCTCTCACAAACCTCTTTAACAGAGCATCCAATGCCTCTCTCCCTCGCATAACAGTTCGATGTCCAATAATGGGGCAAAGGGTGTCCTCCCCGATGAGTTCCCACCGCTTCTCATACCATATAGGGGTTTCAATTGGCAAGTGTTTGGTGGACCGGCACCAAGTAGCACCTACCGCTTACTAGATTAGACGACATATTTCCTCGTAGAGTCGTGATCAAGAGAGATTTATTACGAAAGGTTGTAGAACGCTTAAATGGAAACTTTGGAGAATAAACTAAACAATGTATTTTACATGGAAACATTGGCAACACTTGTAGACATCATTCGTAAGGAATGTACAACAAATCGACCACCTAAACCCCAAACCCTAAACCCTAAATCAGAAAAAGAATAAACCCTAAACCCCAAATTTCTTGCGAAGTTCCAAACGCCGAACAACAACACAAAATCGCTACCATTATGTTTAATCTTCCATCCCAAATGCATACAAACTAGTAAAAACAAGCTTAAAAGAAGGTAAGAATCATGGACACCTGTGGTTCCTAGCATACTGTAACCTTAGTGTAGCGCCTTTTAAGTTTACCTAAATTTAATACTGCTGATCTCCTGAAGCAAAGAATAACCGCGGAGTACTCCGCAGCCAGTGGCTTGACGGTTGTGCGTCATTTGAAAACCATCGGACGATCTCTCGCTCCTCGCTAGCCAAGTAGAATGACGAACCGCTCTCGTGAGAGGTCAAGCTAAAGGAGAAGATGATGTCGCTACTGCCTCGATTCAACCACCCATTCAAGCGTTGCTTTTTGAATTGAGGGCATTCCAGACATTTTACTTTGCTGTTTTCATGCATTGGGGGAAGGGCTTGATCATGAGATTCATAAAGGGTATTTTGGTCATGTAAAAAGAAAAGAGATGGTGTTAGTGGATGGAAGGCTTAAAAAGTCAAATTCTCAAAAAGGAAGGACTGATTGGGATATTGCAAACTTGGGGGGATTTTTTGTGGATATGTGAAAGTTTGATGGGTCTTTTGTTCATTAACAAAAAAATATAATATGGGTTTTTAGGTTTGGCTTACAAAATAAATAAATAAATCTAGTTTAATAGAAGGATTTTTTTTTTCACCATAATTTTTTAAAATAAGTTAAGAGCTTCCCATTATTTTTATGTTTTGATATATTAATTAGAAGTGGTTTTATAATTGAGAAATCGTGGATGTTCTTTAGATTTTTTAGTAATAAATTACTAAAATAGATATTTATAAATAATAATATTAATAATAACAACAACATGAACATGAAGACCAACGATGACATTAAATATCAATAATAACTATATTTATATAAATACTATAAAATTAAATCAACCCATAGATTGATCACAGAGTTAGGTTCTGAATAGCATCTCTAATTATGAACATATGATGGGTTTCTTTATTGTCATGTTTGGGGATAACCCCAACACAGTTTCCAATGAAAAAGTTTTTCCCGCCAAAATTCTTAATTAAGATTTAAAAATATAACCCGCCAATATATATTCAACACATCACTATCTTATCATTAATATCTTTACTTTAAAATTTCCCTCCAAAAATTTCAAAACTTATTCCTAATCCCAAGTGGGGATAACTTCCAACCAAACACAACCTATGGGTTGGTTGTTACCAAGACAAGTGAACTTTCATTGTCCTAATCCTCGAAGTCTAGTTCTTCTTCTCGGAATTAGTTGATGTCTTAAATACTCAAGTACAACCAAGTCGTCCCTATTCATTCCTTGGATATTATAATCCGTCATTTTTGCCTTGCAAATCCCGAATGTTCTATTTATCACACTCCCAAACTAGAGTGATGGTGGTTGAATATTTCATTTGGATACCTATTAAATTGTGGAATGTGGTATCTCGCACTCTTGTATGACCCCAAAAAATCTTTCATTGTCATATATCTAGAGCCCACAAGACAGTACTTTCCTATTAAGAGTATAATACCAAAAATAAGAAAACCGAAGATAGATACTAAAATTAATTTCAAATAACTACGAACCTTTCGGTGGTTAAGGAAACTTCAAATATAAATTTTGTAAAGCTTCCATTAATATATGTGTGTCATGTGCAAATGTGATGTGAACCATTTCCTATTCATAAATAGGATTTATTTGTCAGATGGGACATGAATTGCCACATGTGTTCTATTTATTGCTCCAATATAATCATTGAAATAAGGCCAATATTAATCATCACCATAGATATATTCCATAATATCTCTGGAATTCCTATCTACTGGTCTAATTACATCATTTCCAAGTTTTTGGATAGCTTCAAAAACTTGATGAAATTGTATGTGCATTATCTCTCTAGAATGTTAAAACCTCTCCTCCATATTCTTATAAGTAACCCCTTGGCAAGTGTGTATAAAAACATTATCACTGCTTCTTCTATAGTAACGTTTCTTGTGTGCTTAACCTGTACTTTTGAGTAAGCTTATCCACCAAACTAATAAACACAAATTTTCACATTTGGATTTGCTCGAAGAAACGAGTTGTCGAAGAAACATGTGGCTAATTAAAGAAGATGTTCTCTTCTTAATCTTCAACATTATCTTCATATTGACATTGTGCAACTATTGTACCTTTATATATTATAACCATTAATTCCCTACACATTCAAATTGCTTACTTGTTCTTTTGAATCAGACGTTGCTTCATTAGATTCTTTATTTGAATCGGACAACAACTCCATTATAGAGTTCCATCCTACATAAACCATAAATAAACAACTTAAACAAAATTCAACCCATAAACCAAAGACCTAAGCTATAGCGATCATCGTTGTCAACTTGTTCACTACTTGAATGGGATATATTATCCATTTTAAAAACTAGTCAATCGAATGATTCTTGCAATTTATCAGCGATGCTCTTTTTTCTTTCTCCTCATGATATTCTTCATCTCTTCCTAACTTGTGTTGTGTTAGTTTCTGCCATTGGAGTATCATTAGCTTGGTATTTAGGACTTAATTGCACCCTCAAAATCAAACCCATTTGCATCAGCTTCTACTTCATTCGCTTTGGAAACAATATTTTGATTAGAAACTTTATTGTCAGTAGATGGATTTGTTTATGGCATCAAGCCATGTAGCCTATTGCCACTATATCTTTGCAGCAAATCTCTATCATGTCCAATAACTTTGGACCCTTAATTTTTCATTTCAAATATTCTGAGCTTTCCTATTTTCAAGGTAAAAATAATAAAACAAAAGCCATGTATTATAATATTTTCAAGGTAAAGATCTCATATTGAATAAATGAAGATATGATTATCCGGAAATTTCATAGGCTTACTTATTTTTTTATTTCCCACCAATCATCGCTTGTCAATACTGTCCTCTTAACAGGGTCCCAACCAAGGCATGTCTGTTTTTCTATTAGCTTCACTTAAAAGGAGAAGTTTTTGTTTAATGAGTCCCATATATTTTTCAATTGCTTGTAGTTGTAATTCAATCTTGTTCTCTCAATAAAACAAACTTTCTTGCTTCAGTTCCAAGAAAAAAAAAAGTAAAAGCACTAATAAACTCTTCACAAGATGAATGCATACAACTAAATTAATTAATCGTGCAATCAATTTACAAACTAGATTAAAAAAAAAGGTTATAGATACAACATGAACAACTAGTGACTCATCTAGTAAGGGAAGCCTTTCATAAATCATATTCAATTTAGTACTCCATTGATCCAGAGACATTTACTAACTTCAAATTTATGTTTGGCTATTCAAGAGCCCCTTCTTATAGACATGAATTGAAAGGTAGAGAATGTACTATTTTATTTAATATGTAATAGTTGGATCTTGCTTTATAAATCGCATGAATCAAATACCAAACTTTATAATAAACAGAAACGTACCTCGAGACATGATGATGTTTATAATCTTGTAATACCAAGCCCTACAAAACTATATATATGAGATCAATGAAGGCTAGGTCTTCTATCTCATACTCTCTTCTTTTATTGGTTGATCGATGGGGCACAACCGATTTTATGTGTATTAGAATTTTTTTTATCAATTTAAGTGTGTAGAGAGAGAGGGACCTGAACCTCATAGAAGTAATAACCCCCATCAGATTCTGGGTTCTATTAGGATTCAACAACTGATTTGAAGGATATTTAATTTGATTGGGACTATAATAATTAGTCAAGGTTTAAAAAAAACATGGTTAACAAATTTTTTTTTTTGACAAAGATGACAAGCGACCTATGAGGGAAGTCAAGGTGCACACGTGGCAGCTCGATTCTAGGTTAGTTCACAAGAGAACACCACACTCTTAACAAGGGTCCCCGATACCAATAAGTTTCATATATTATTGGTAACAGGGTTATAATTATTGACTCTAATTAAACCATATAAAAGAAATAAATTTATCACAAAAATATCTATCAAGCCTCACATGATGTTACACAAGATTTGAGAAGTTATTTTTTAATTTGTATAAAAAAAAATCGTAATTGAAGACCCCAAAACTCTTTCTCAAAAATATTTTTTTTAGAAGTTTCAACACCACCTTCTAAATTTTTTTTTCTTCTTTTCTAACAATTTCCCTCTTTAAAAAAATCAATCCAAACACATATAAAATATATTAAAAAAAACTTTTCTAACTCCCGAGAAGCAAATTCAAACATGCTATAAGCTCAAAAAATATTTTTCTCATCATTTTAGTATAATCTCAATATCAAATATAACATAGTAGAATATGGTAAAAAATATTTACAAAAATATGAGTTAATGTTTGACCACAACTGTACATAAGATTAACATAAAATATAAATTAACATTAATAAGAAAATTATTTTACACCTTACAAATCTCAAGTAATTACTTTTTAATATTATAAATCTCTTTTATAACATTTTATATAAGTTAGAGATAAGACTCATGGACAAAGTCATTTTTCAGATGATTATTTGTGTTAAAACTTTTTATTCTCATTTATAACACAATTCAAAATCCAAAGTAAAAAAAATAAAAAATAAAAATCATTTGTTTTACCATAATTTTATTGTACACAAAAAAAAAATGTACATTTCTATATTTATAAAAAAAAGTCTATCTGATGATCACGAAAGATGAGGCGTAAGTGTTGTGTACTGTGGCTAGCAGGCAGTTGTCTGGTCTGTGGACTTTGTGAAATAAGCTTTCACAATCACAAGTAACAGTGGATCCTCCCACTTCCATGCTTCCCCGGCAACACCGGACTGAAAGCCCAACCCAACCACTTTAGACTAATTCTCCACTCTCTCTCTCTCTCTCTCTCTCTCTCTCCAAAACACATACATTCACATTCAAACCTCCTTTCAGCAAGCAAGACACAAATCTGTGACCAAGTGTCAAAGTGTCTTCCCCTTCCTCTCTAGGGTTTCTCTCCCTCTCTCTTTGTCTCTCTCTAAAATTTTTATAAAAAAAATTAGAGAGAGAAATAGAGAAAGAGAACTAGCAACATATCCATCTCAACCAAACACTACTTCATCAGATCTCACCCACATCAATGGTTTCTCCCATTTCTTCTCTATTCTTTCCCCTTTAGAGTTTGTTGTGTTGGCTAGAGAGAGAAAGAGAGAGATGGATCTGAATCCATGGAAGTTCCTTGATTCTGGTGGGGGTTGAAAAGCTGAACTCACTCTTCTTGAAGCAGTTTTACAAATGACTTTTGTTTCTGCCAGGAGCAGGGAGAGACATGGTTCTTGTTTTTGTTGGGAAGGAGTCCTTCATGCCTCAATCTCCACCACCTCCTCCTCCTCCTCCACCCACCACCACTGGCAACAGCAGTAACAGTAGCAGGATTAGTCCTGCGGTGCTCTTCATCATCGTCATCTTGGCTGTAATCTTCTTCATCTCGGGACTATTGCATCTCCTGGTGAGGTTTCTCATGAAGAAGAATCCATCAGGGAGGTCCAACAATGGTGGATACCCGGCGGCGGGGGCGGGAGCGGAGGCAGCTGCAGCGGGAGCGTCGGACGCTTTGCAGAGGCAGTTGCAGCAGTTGTTCCATTTGCATGACTCCGGGCTTGACCAGGCCTTCATTGATGCTCTCCCTGTGTTTCTCTACCGGGAGGTCGTCGGCCCGAAGGAGCCGTTTGACTGTGCTGTTTGTTTATGTGAGTTCGCCGGAGATGACCACCTTCGGCTGCTCCCGCTCTGCGGGCATGCTTTTCATCTCAGCTGTATTGATACCTGGTTGCTGTCCAACTCTACTTGTCCTCTCTGCCGTGGGGCTCTGTTTGTTCAAGGTCTCGCCTTTGAGAACCCGGTTTTCGACTTTGAGGATCAGAGGGAGGAGGAGGAGCAGAAAGAGGTTGTTGGTGAGTCGACAAGAGTGTTTCCGGTGAGGTTGGGGAAGTTCCGGAGGCTGAGCAATGGAGGTGATGTTGCTGTTGATGTTGATCATGGTGAAGGTGACCAGATTCACAACAATTTGAGAAGAGAGGTTGGGGAGAGCAGTAGTAGTAATCTGGATGCTAGGAGGTGTTACTCATTGGGGTCTTATCAGTATGTGCTCGGAGATGCCGATCTCCAGGTATCTCTCGGAGTGAAGAATGTGAGGGAGAAGAAGCTCAGCGAGAGCTCTAATGGTGATGGTGTGGAGGATGGAGGTAGCAAGAGGATAGGTGCTGCTAGTAGAGGTGATAGCTTTTCGACTTCAAAGATCTGGATGTGGCCTAATAAGAAGGGGAAGCTCCCTCCTCCTAATGTTGATCAGAGCTTGCCATGGATGAGGGGGAAGCTCAATGGGGATACATGAGATTGGTTTCTGTAATTTGATGGTAAAACAAATGCTTTTTTTTTTCCTTGGTTGTGTTTGGTGGTTACTCAATAGAATCAATCAAATTCTTGCTAATCTCTCTGTCTCTATGAGTTGAATTCTTGTGTTTGTTTCTGTGATTTCTACAAACAAATCTCTCATTCACTGGTGATGGAGAATCCATGAAATTTGGTAGTGGATTCTGGCATGAGTTAAGTGTTTTAGTGCCATTTCTGTAGCACATGAACATGACTGATGCTGAGGAATTGCTAGAATTCTTCCCTTTTTGACACCAATCTGATTTTTGGAATTGCATGTTTGGATCTTGTATCAATACTGTTCAATTGCATTAGAGGAAATTCACTTTTAGCTATGAGAAATTGAAATTATTTAATTGGCAGAAATGGTTTGAGTGTCTGAACAAAATCCAAATTAATTACAGATACTACAACTTTGAAATCAGACTTGAAATGTAACCTCATTGGGAGGAATGCCGAGAAAATATCACAGGTTACAGTTCGCCGATCATAATCATCGGTCTCTTTAATATCAAAAGGAACAAACTAACAATAGCGACAACAGTAATAGAAACAAAAGCTATTCAATAGGAATACGACAACATTTGGCGAAAACTTCACACACACACACATCATTACAAGCAACTAGGACGACATTCATTAACAGTTGATTGAGTTTCATTTTCTCTTTATGAAACATATTTTATTTCCTTGTTCAGCGGTTGAATCTTTTACACATGATCCCGTCCAAACCACAACATCCTATTCTTTTATTTTCAATTTTTTTCTGTGATGTTGATCGGCATTTCAATTTTTTTCATTTCTTTGTTTATCAACAAAGTATGCTGAATAAGACATTGGTGAACTGCTTGTCTATAATAACACATCATCTCTTTGTTTTACACCAACTGAGGATTTATTGCCCATAAACTAAGTACAATATTCCAAGCTGAAAGTGAAAGCCAGAGAGGGCCTCTTCCTTTGCTTGTCCTTATGAAAAGGTATTCTATTGCTTCCTTATCACCATTACTAGTATATTCCTCCTAATCTCCTGGTTAGCCAATTAAGTATGCCAATGTTTTCACTGTTTGGTGAGCTTAATTATGTGTTAGTTGGAATTTGGCATACATGTACTACATGCTGGAATCAAGCAAAAGGTCCAAGAAAATCAATTAGAACCATAATCTTGATACGATAGATGACATTAAACAAAATTCCTTATCTGTTCTCGATTTTTAAGAATCTGCAAGTTGACCAAAATAAGAAACTCATCATAACCAGTACAAGTTCATTCTGACTTTTGATATTGATAACTGATAACCTTGTGAATAGCCGATAAGCATCTTCAAATTCTTTACTCGTCTAGTAAAAGTAGTTCAATAATGAAATTCCATTCTTCTTTGAAACTCAAAGGCATTCCATGATGTTAGACATGTTAGATTATTACATTGTATATCTCCGGTGCTTCACTCTGTCCTTGCTACAACTCATCTGAAAATTTTCTCACTTATTCTTAATGGCAAAACAATTGCACAATAAATTTCACCTTAATAATAAGATAGAGATAATGATTTATATGGAATTGAAATTCAAGGATGTGAAGATAAGGGTAGTGGTGCTGTAGGGCCACCTAAAGTGGAACCATGAAAGAACCACTTTGTTTGGCTCATGCCTAAAGAATCCATTGTTGTGGTGGCAAGTCCTTTCCATCCACTCCAGAGAGGGGGTTAATTACTTAAATCGTCCCTCAACTTTCACGAAATTTCACTTTCGTCCCTCAACTTTATTTTGT
Organism: Dioscorea zingiberensis; assembly: GCA_026586065.1. Classification (NCBI taxonomy): domain Eukaryota; kingdom Viridiplantae; phylum Streptophyta; class Magnoliopsida; order Dioscoreales; family Dioscoreaceae; genus Dioscorea; species Dioscorea zingiberensis. The sequence goes on from CM048818.1 coordinate 65,156,843, forward strand.
AACAAAATCGTCCCCCAACTTTGAAAAAATAACAAAATTGTCCCTCGAGCCGGTTGTCGGTTATACATAAATTGACGCATGGCGGTCAACCCGACTCAAAGACGCCACTCGTGATCGCTTTACGCTGTGGCAAAGAAATAATGAACTTTTCGTCCGAAAGTGTGTTGTTTTTCACTAAGGTCCCTCAACTTTACTAAATTTCAATGCATTATGGTCCCCCAACTTTAAGTTATTGCATGAAAGGTCCCTCATCTTTGTAAATTTTCAAAAAAAAATGCAGTTAACACATTTTTTATATTGGGATCACATTCCATTCAAAGCAATGAACATATGAAACAACTGCAAACACATTTACAAATTCTTCTTATTATGATTTGCCAAAATATTTACATATCAAAATTGATAAAATTGAGACAATGTAATGAAAATTCATATTCACATTAACATTATACATCCACAACATAATGAAAATTCACAACAATTTAATCCTGCTTGCAAACTAAATTCACATTCATTGTACATTCACATTCAATGAAAATTCACATTCACATTCAATCAAAATAACATTCACATTCACATTCAATCAAAATAACTTTACATTCACATTCAATTATAAAACAAAGCCAGAAATACATTCACATTCACATTTATATTTACATTCACATTAAATTATAAAACAGAGCCCTCAAGTCATTCACATTCACATTAAATTATAAAACACACCAAGTTTCTTTCATAAGTAAAAAACAGAGCCATTTGTCATCACAGAACAGAATTATAAAACAGGGCCATGGCTATGAAGAAGTAAGTAGAATTAAACCTCCACTAGAGCCCTGAAAAATTAAAAAAATAGAGTCATTTGTCAGAACATAATTTTTTTAACAGAGCCATTAAATTATAAATCAAATGCTTACATCTTTCATGGATTGCTCTGTAGTAGGGGCAGTTGATGATTCCCCAACCCTTGCCCTCTTTCTTTGACAACTCCTTTTGTTGTGCCCTATTTGTCCACAAGAAGAACAAGTCATTTGGACTCGCCATGCTTAGTAACCCTTCCCTTTATCAAGTACCGCAAAGCAATCTCAAGCTCCTCTCTTTCTTTCCTCCTAGCCAAGACCTTCCTTTCTTTTTTCTTCTCTAATGGATCAGGGGGAACTATAGGGACTGGTTCTTGTGGATGAGGTCATATGTCTACCCCATCAGTTGGCTGAATAATATGCCCATACACTTTGACATATGTCATCACATAATAACATGCATCAACATAATTTTCATGCACCTCATTGTTGCCATGTATACATGCAATGGCATGCATACATGGGATACTAGTGACTCAGTGAGGTCCCATGTATAGTTTTTAACAACTATTTAATTTTCCAACATCTTTATTTTACATCAAATATAATCCATTAACTATTTTTTATTATTATAATATTTCTTACAAGAAATTTTTATGCTAATCAAACAAACACTCATTCCATCAGGAATTTCCATAAGAATCATTTCCACTCCCTACAAAAAGAAAAAAAAAATGTATAATCTATTATTTTACATCCAAACACACCCTAAACAACAAATTTTTATTGGATTTTAGCCAATATTCAACAATCATTTAACTAACAATGATGTCCGCCGAATATGATAGAGGTGGCCAGCATTTTTTTATCCCAATGGCACAAATTAAAAGCAATAAACCAATTCACCAAACTTCCAAATCTTTCATAATGTTGTTCATATTATTCCAAAAAGTTCTAATATCATCAAAGAATGAGAACAGTTACATGAAGGAATTGAAATTTAACCATATAGTACTACTTGCTAGGTCTTGGAGCTAATAAAAAAAATTAGCAAAATCCACAAGTAGTGAATAACCCTAGGTGAAATGGAGAAATGGGGAAAGCAGCAAACTTGACAAGAGAAATCAGTTGAAATCAATCTCAACTATAACTCATAAAATGAAGTCCTCCAAAAATATGAAAGGATGCAAAATAGCAAACCCACATTGGAACATAAAAGTGAAAAAATTGCTAATAGTATCCGAAGATGCATGTCAATGTGATATAAATAAACAAAGAAATTCAAGAAAGAACCAAATCCCCAAATTGAAACCTCATAAATCCCTAATTCCACAAACCAAATTAGATTAGACAAAGAACATAAACAAGAAAGAACCCCTAAAGAGAGAAAGGAAGGGTACCTGGAGGAGATATTGGAGGTGGAGGAGAAGAAGGAGAGGAAGGCCTAGTCATTCTTGGAGCAGATCGTACTCCTCAAATCGGTCCATGTAGATTGGATCGAGTTATCATCTCTCTCGTCGCCACGATGCCAAGATTCAAGCTTTCTTGCTTCTCCGATGAATCTTGGAGAAGGAGAGCTGACGAGCATTTTCTCCATTGCTGACGAGCATTGCTCCATCTTCTTCATCTTCGTCGGAAAACCCTACACCAAAGGAGAAGCAGCTTGAGAGGCAACACAACGAAGCAAACGACGAGGCAAGGTGGAAGTGAACCGAACGACGGGAAGTGAAACGCGACACGAGAAGACGAGCACGGCGAGGTCAAGGTGCAATGCGCGGTGGTTTTTGACGTCGAAGAGACGCTGTGCGCGTTCTCGAGGAGGGCTTTTAGGAGGGGAAAACGATGCTGACTCAGCAAAGAGTTTCTGTGAGTGGGCATGGGGGACCATACGTGAAATTTAGTAAAGTTAAGGGACCTTCCGTGAAAAATAGCACACTTTCGGACGAAAAGTTCATTATTTGCTGCCACGTAAGCGATCCTGAGTGGCATGCTGAGTCAGCAGGTGACCGCCACGTCAGACTATGTATAACCGGCAACCGGCTCGAGGGACGATTTTGTTATTTTTTCAAAGTTGAGGGACGATTTTGTTACAAAATAAAGTTGAGGGACGAAAGTGAAATTTCGCGAAAGTTGAGGGACGATTTAAGTAATTAACCCCCAGAGAGGAGACAACTTTGTTCACTCCATTCCTTTATTAGATGCTTGATTGCATTTGAATCATCATCTAATTATATTTCATAACTTTGATCAAATATCACTGTGCTTATCTGTATAATGGACCAAAACTTTCCATATGTTTTTTGTTAAAAATGACAGAAATTCAAAGTTTTGGGCATCTGTACTTTTGATCTTGGACACTTCATCCAAAGTGTAAGCTTTGAGTGTACCTTTTGTTACCTTTTATTTCCTCTTTTATCACTTCCCTTCCTTTTTATTGAAGAGCCTAAATCCAGATCTAAAGGCAGGTGTGGACAATGGACAGCACAAGAAACATGAGCAGCAACTTGGACTGACTTCTCCAACAGCTCTTTCTGAAAAATTATATAGTTTTTGGTTTTTTAAATTCAAGAGGATGAGTGCACATCTTGTTTTGGTGTGAATGAAGAATCTTCATGCAAGAGTTTAGTACAGAGAAAAAAGCTAATATTGAGACAAATGAGAGCTTTAACATTATTCCCATATCATTGTCTTTTTAGCTGATTTGATATAACAGGGTCCAAGGATGTGTCCTTCATGGGCAGGAGAGAAGAAGACTCTTGAAGTTGGTGAATACTTTTTTGACTGGTGTCAGAGGCCTTTGGAGCATTTCCAATGTAAATTTCTACAAATTTGGTTCCCAAATGAGATCATCCATTTTTACTGAATTATGATCATGCTTGATTAGAGAGGGTGAACTAATTTGGGATAACTATTTTTGGATTTGTTTGGTTGAATCCTCCATTAAAAAATAATTTGGAATAAATTCACCATTCCCAAATGAGATCATCCATTGTTATGTTTTCTAATATGATGTTTATGCAAAAAATTGAAATATCCTTGGCATTTATGCTCATTTATGCTATTTCTTCAGTTATTTTTTTATAGCTCTTTGGAACATCATCAATATAATTTAACACCATTTGTGATTAATTAGAATGTGTTAATTAATTATAAATGTATAAATCTAAGGAGCAAACTAATAAATTCCCCATCCACATCTGAAAATTTCCCTCCATAAAGAATTCAAAACAATAAAAAGTAAATAAACCCCTAAATCATAAATCCAATTAATTCACTCTCATTTTATTTCACCTATAACAACCAACTTTCACAAATATAGTTGCATGCAGCATGTCACACTTCATCTCACAAGTATATCAACAACAAAAGAGAAGCAATGATCAACTATAACAAGTTATTTACCAACGTCCTCTTAGCCTATTAGTTCCGAGTCTTTTGTATAGAGCTTCATTAGTTGGGATAATTTATATTCAACCCCACCTACCACAAAGAGATGAGGGGCAAGACACGATACGTAAGTGTCATGTTATCCTCACTTAACCGCCGTAGGAGGCGTTTGTCACCTTTGTCAAAAAACTATAACAAGTAATTTCAACTATGAGAATCAATGACCAACTAAGTATATCAACAACAGAACTTTTCTATCATCAAAACCAAACTCAAATAAAGCTCATGGATAAACTTAGTCCCTCATAATAATCACATAAACAAGCATGAAAAAGTATATGTTTCTCCTTTTTTTTTTAATGTATTTTCTTTTCTCATTCTTGAAGAACAAATTAACTGCACAATTATGAAACAGAGACTCCAGACCTCTCCTCTTCTTCCTTGATACTGGATATCATGGATGAAACCTGAGCCATTGTTGGCCGAGCATCCAGAGAAGTACTAACACAGTTGAGGGCCACCTGAAGCAAGTGCACCATTCTCTCCTCACTCGCACCTTCCTCAACAAGAGCCTTATCAAACACCTCCACTGTCCACTCCTCTCTAACCACACTGTTCACCCACTTAGCCAAATCTGCCCCATTGTTCTCTACCAGCTTCCCTGTCAGAAGCTCAAGAAGAATGTTCCCAAACCCATACACATCTTTCTTCAAAACATCATTATTATTCATCCCTCTTTTCTTTGTTGTGGACTTGCTGCTGCTGCTGCTTCCTTCGCTAATTTCATCCAGTACTGACATAAGTCCATACTCACTTATGCATGGATCCATGGCATTGTTCATGATAATGTTTGACGACTTGAGGTTTCCATGGCCAATGCCATGAGATTGGAGTTCTCCGTGCATGAATGACATACCTTCGGCAATGCCCGCCGCCATGTTTAGCCTACTCCCCCAGTCAAATGTCCTACCATCTTGGCTGCCTGATATAAAAAAATTAGAGATATATATTTATACATATGTTCAAATCTAAATCATACATAGATTTTGTATAATACCATGAATGAGCTTGAGAAGGCTTCCATTGTGTTGGAACTCATAAACCAAGAGCTTCTCCTGCTTGGAGCAATAGAAAGCCACCAAAGGGAGCACATTCCTATGCTTAGCTCTATCTATCAACTCCATCCTCTTACGAAAATCCTCTGAAGATATCATCCACTCCTTGATCCTCTTCACAACCAGTGTACTCCCATCCACAGTCATCACCTTGTAAACACTCCCATTCCTTCCTCTTCCCATCAACTCCGCCGGAGACTTCAGCAAATCATCAAACCTCATACTCCTCTTTGCCGGACTTTTCAGCACAACCAGCGAAGTCGACATCAAAGCACTGTCTGTCGATGAACCAGTCGAGTACTCCGATAAGCCGGCAGGCACGGACTTATTCCCGCTCGAGTTGCTATGGTTCTTCGAGATTGAATGAGAGACGCCATCAACCTTCAATCCATTACCAGACATGTTTGATGATCTCTTCTTCTTCTTCTTCTGGATGAACTTGTATAAGAAAAATAGTAAAAAAGCTAAGCCAAGAAGAATGTAACCGAGATACATGAGAGTTTTTTCTATAGACGGTGGTGAACTCTCATTCAGCGGCATCGGTGGAGCAGCCGGTGCACAAGCCTCGGCGAGCGGCTGCCCGCACAAGCCTGAGTTGCCGAAGAAGCTTTCATTGCTGAAAAGATCTCCATCTCGAGGGATAGCACCAGAGAAGAGATTATTAGAGACATTGAATTGCTGAAGATTATCAAAGTCGAACGCCGGAATGGAGCCTGTGAGCTGGTTATCCTCGGCGAGGAAGGTGACAAGCCCGGATATCTTAGTCAAGCCGGAAGGCACATCACCGGAGAAGTTGTTTTTGGATATATCAAGTCTTTTCAAGTTCTTGAGCTCGGAGAGCTCAGACGGCAGCTGGCCGGAAAGCTGGTTGCCGGAGAGGAAGAGATGAGTGAGCTGAGTGCATGATGAGATCTCTAAAGGGAGTTGGCCATGAAGATGGTTATCACTCAAGCTTAAGACAGCGAGGGATGGAGCATTGCAGACGAGGTTCGGATCGAAGGAGCCCGAGAGACCGAAGCCTTGGAGAGTGATGATTCTTACTGAATTGCTCTTGCTGTTGCATGTGACGCCGGTCCAGCCGCCGGTGCAGGGGTCGGAGGAAATGTTCCAGGAGAGCTTCTGGTTGATTTCGGTGTCGTTGCGGGAGAGTTTTTGGAGGAAACTTATGAGAGAGAGCTTGACAGAGTCTTGTTCTGAGGTTGTGGAGTGGAAAAGGATCAGGAAGATGGAGATGGAGATGGAGATGGAGATGATGTTCCAACAGGGGTTGGCCTCCATGGCCATGAATAGAACAGTGGGGAGAAAGAGAGAGAGAAAGAGAGAAAGGAAGAGTTTGAGGAGTGGGGAATGGGAGGCTTCCATCTGTCCATGAATAGTGGATTGGCAGAGAATTGATGTCATTTGTTGTAGAGCAGGTAAAATGTTTGAATGGGAGGATTCAATAAACAAAAAGGAGAGAAGGCCACAAATGGCAGACACAAGCAAAGATTTGGAAGTTTTGGATGTCTCTTTCAGAGAAGGGTGAAGCTGGATAGAGTTGTGAAATGCAGGTAGGACAAAGAGGAGATGCCAAATTTAGGTGTTGGGAGATTGTTTTTTGTGACAATTAGTAGTAAGATAATGATTTAATTGTTGTAGATAATAATTTTATATTAAATGCAGTAAAACTCATCTCACACAAAGATTACAAGAGTCGTCAAAAAAAAAAAAGCTTGGTCTTCAGATACCATGAGACGAAGCACTGGTATCTAAGTAGATATGTACTAACCAATCATGCCATGAATTTGGACGATATATTATGTATCTTCATATATATATATATATAGAATCTAGGGACTAATTGTTCATTAACAAACTATAGAGGGACTTTGTGTTATTTATCTAATATATATATATATATATATATATATATATATATATATATATATACACACCAAAATGTTACAATGCGGCCCATTGTAACTACTATTACATGGGGGGTGTTTGTCGGGTTTTTAATTTTTTTGGGTTTTGGGTGTTAGTATGGGCTGGCCGCACTTGTGGCCGGCCGCATACTAACAGTTCCCTCTCTCTCTCTCTCTCTCTCTCTCTCTCTCTCTCTCTCTCTCTATATATATATATATATATATATATATTGTTGTAAATAAACTTTTAATCAATGCATGTGATTTATATAAAGATAAAACTGAGAAGACATATGTATACGCACCCCCACGCGCCATAAATACTATACGATAACTAAAGAGCGGTTACACTGCCCCCACAAGGTAAGGTTCCCATCATCTCAGAAACAAAGGGGTAGTCCACACACCCTATTTAATGATGACCGATTAGACGGCAAAAGGTGATGGAACTGGGCTCAGGTCCTGAGAAGCTTAAATAGTTCAAAAAAAGGAAAACCACGCTGGGAGAAAGGTAAGCTCATCTCTAATCAATCTCTCTCCACCCATCTTCCCCGAAGATCTTCCAGTTAACTTGACTGTCAGTGCGATATTTGGGCATCCAAGCCATCCCCCCTCTCACAGTCATTCTCTTATCCTTTTTTCAGGTGATTTCCTCGATGAAACACCTTCGACATTCCTTTCAACAGCTGAAGACTTTATCAGTTAGCCAAACCGGAGGCAACCTCAAGGTCCACATATTTTTTGGCTAACATATATATATAATATGATTTTAAACCTCCCTAAACTTTAAACCTTAAACTGTAATCCTAACAAAAAAAAAATCTTGATCCTAAACCTTATGTTCAGTTTAACCAATGAAATTGCTCTAACAAGCCATTGATCTTATGTAAACATGGCTCCTTAATTAAGGATTGTTATAAAGGTTATATTAGGTTGGTTGATATAAAAGTTTTACTTTTTCACCCTCATTATTCATAACTATCATTGATCATATTTTATTAACTTGAAAAATCTCTTTAAAGAAAATAGGGAGAGCAAGCCAAACATTACACATGATCTTTGAAAACCAATAAATAAATAATGAGTAAAACAATCATATTCCACCAACAGCCTCTTGGTCTTTTGGTCTATTAATACTGGGTCCCTTATGTAGGGTTTCGTTGGTTGAGACAATTTCAAGTTTGAATCACCACTACTATAAGGTGAGGGCATGCGCACGTATGCCGTATTATCCACCCCTAACTTTTGGGAAGCGCTTGTTGACTTTGTAAAAGAGAAACAATCATATTCTAACTTTTATTCATATGGCCACTGAATGAATTTTTAAACCTAATGAAACTGACATTTCAAAATATTAGGATTACCTAACTCATAAGATGGATCAGTGAAACTATTTTTTGAAAATACAATGTTTTATATGGGCATTTTCAAGTCAACAATCTCTAACATACCAACAGTTTTAACCCCTCTTCGATCCCCTTATGTAAAATCCTGTGTCCCTTCAATGTATACTTTGAATGAAATTGAAAGTGATCTTCGTGAGTGACTCTTGAAATGCATTGGAGAGACCCCCGAAAGCGTGAAAACCATCCGAGCCTTCTTCGCATCTCTTCTCCCCCACTTGCAATGGCGAGTGGGGGTGGAGCTCATGGCGGCGCACCGAGGATCCCGCCAGAGCAGCCGGCCAAGTCCTGGGCGAGGATTGTCTCAGGGGAGGCAAACGACCGAGTCTTTGGTAATGAAATCATCAACACAAAGGAACACTTTGATCGTCTGAAATCCATGAAGCACCCGAGGTTCAAGCCAGATGGTGATTTTCAGATGAGGCTTCATGAAAGAATGCAGATGGCTCTATATGCAAAGTTCCTCGGCAAAGCTTTGCCTTTAGATCAAGTGCGTGCTACTCTGTTGAACCTCTGGAAGGACCGTGGGACCTTCTCAATCTCGGATTTGCCAAAAGGGTACTATTTCATCCGGTGCCAGATGCTGGAGATGGCTCAGAAGGTGGTCTGGGAGGCGCTGTGGACCATCAACAGCATGGCGCTGCAGATCATGCCTTGGAGGGAGAGATTCCAGCCAGCCTTTGAAAGGCTCGAAACGGCGGCAGTGTGGATAGAGTTGCACCACCTGCCGATAGAGTACTGGGAGCTCGAGACCTTGGAAAGCCTGGCATCCCTTATTGGTCCTGTACTGAAGATAGACGATCACACCAATAAGGCAGAAGCTTCCACCACGGAGGTTGGAAGGGCCAAGTATGCCCGTGTCTGTGTGGAGCTTGATCTCTCCAAGCCACTAAAAACAGGGATATAGGTGGGAGAAGGAGAGGAGGAGACTCTCGTTGGTGTGCTGTATGAAAAAATACCTTCTTTTTGTTTCAGGTGTGGCTTGATTGGCCATGTGGTTAACATCTGCAAGGCTCCTCCTCGAGATCCCACCAAGGGAGGAGAGGTTCGGCCACTGAGGGCTGAGAAACAGAGGAATTACACACAGGATATGGCCTCCGACGAGGAGAGGGTGGGCGGAGAGATTCTGAATCACCCAGCAGACCAAGCTAAGGATGTGGAACCTAACAACGAAGACGAAGAGTTTGGATGGTGAGGAATTTGGACCAGCGAGGCCCGAGCGGGGCGAGTGGTCCGGCCATGATTGCCAAAAGGAACACACCTGCCGGCCCTCGTTCGTCAACGGAGACTGCCACATGGAAGGGAGGTGGGCACCTGTCGAATCAAGTGGGCTCATCCAATGCTACACACTCAGCACGTGGAGGGAGAGGTGGCATGGTTTCTGGTAGAGAATCCACATCACGAGGCAAAGGAGTTCAATATTAGCATGATTTCAAAGAGGAAGCTTAAGAGATATCTCCCCAATCTCACAACCCTAGCAGTGACCTCACATGTCACCAGGCCTCGACCTCCAACCGCCCCAAGCCGACCGTTGAGCCTCTCCCCCCAGTCCCAATGTTACCGTTGGCTATAAGGTCAGCTTAGACGGATGATGGCCTGGAGGTTGGTGGTGGCTCTGACCCGGGTCTGATCACATCGCTGGACAGAGGGCGCAGCTCCCAAACAAATACACAGACCCAAGTGCAAGAACCGAGAGACAAGAAGGAACAACATGAAAGCCTGGTCAGTAGAGTTACAGAAGTCCTCATGCCTAAGGAGGTTGATAGAATCACTGAAGATCAAAACATGGAGGTAGCAATGCAAATCCAGGAACAAAATGACAAGATCTTCGATGATGATATGCCATTGGCGCTAATTTAGAAAGATGCAAAGCTGGAGGCTCTAGCCCGAAGAGGCAAAATGAAGACAAATATAAGTTTCAAGAAGGGTCGAGTCACAGGCCCTGAGGAAGAAGCAAACACCAGCCTAGATGAGGCTTTTTCACCTTCTTAAATTCCATTTGCTTTCCAATCCTTAAATGATTATGGAAACTACCAAGATCTTGTGTTGGAATTACAGGGGCTTAATGAAGCTTGAGAAGATTGCTCGAATTAAAGCATTAATGTGGGCTCACAAGCTAGGAGTGGTGTGTCTTGTGGAAACGAGAGCTGATAAATCTCGAGCCACAAGATTCTGTGAGAATTTGACACAGGCATGGGAGTGGGCTGCCATCCCAGCACAAGGTATGTCTGGGGGCATAATCATCCTCTGGAAACGGGGGTTAGGATTGGTGACCCCTATCTCAAACTCTCGTTTTTATTTACATTTGATTTTGTCTACTGAGAAACCCAAACACTGGGTGATGATAGTGATTTACAATGCTCAGAGTTTGATTTTACAAAAAAGGGTCTGGAATGATTTGTCTTATATGTCTTCCCTGGATTTGCCATGGGTCTTGGTAGGGGATCTTAATGCAATACTTACTACTGAAGACCATCTCGCCTTGTTTGGTTGGGGGTTATCCACCCCAACACAGTTTCCAATAAAAAAGTTTTTCCTGCAAAATTTTTAATTAAGATTTAAAAATATAACCCACCAATATATAGTCAACACATCACTATCTTATCATTAATATCATTACTTTAAAATTTCCCTCCAAAAATTTCAAAACTTTTCAAAACTTATTCCTAATCCCAAGTGGGGATAACTCTCAACCAAACACAACGATAGGGGTGGTGGCTTTGATCATTATTCTGCAAAGTCCAAGTCTTTTAACAACTTCATATCCAATAATCAACTACTTGATCTAGGATATCATGGGTCACCTTTCACTTGGTCCAATAATCAAAATGGTCTTGCTAGAAGATGGGCAAGACTTGACAGGTTTTTGGCCAATACAACATGGTTAGGAAATTTTGATAATTATGTAATTAAGCACCTTACTAGAACTGCATCCGATCATTCCCCCATCTTCTTGAAAGCAAAATTGTATGATCATTATAAGAAGAAATTATTCAAGTTTAAAAACTATTGGCTAGAACATGAGAATTGTCATATCAGTGTGAGTAAGGCCTGGAATGGTAGCACCAGAACAACCCCTATGTATGCTTTCAACCATATGTTGGCCATGACCAAGAAGTACTTAACTAAATGGAAAGATAATGGAATATCCCCAATTGATATGGACATAACCAAAACTAAAGAACAGATTGCCTTCCTAGAATCACTTGATTCAACCCCTCACTATTCTGAGTTAGACAATTTGGCACTTAGGGCATTGTACAACAAGCATACTGCATTACTAAGGCAAAACTCAATCAAGTGGGCTCAGAGGGCCAAACTGTTATGGCTAAGAAATGGAGATTATAACTCTAGTTTTTTCCATAAGCATGCCAAAATTAGAGCACACAGAAACAAAATTTTAGCAATTATTGATGATAATGACAATGTGTGCCAAAACATCACAGTATAGGGAATGCATTTACTGGTTTCTATGCCAAACTTTGGACCCCTCCTGTTGACACTTCCATAAATAATCTATTAGAATCTCTGCCCAATGACTTGCCCACCATTGATGATAGGGACAAGGAAAGCTTATGTAGGCCTGTTACTATGGTTGAAGTGTATAAAACCCTAAGGTCAATGCCAAAAGGGAAAAGCCCAGGTCCAGATTGGTTCAATGCTGAATTTTATATGTTTTACTGGGATATTATTAAGGAACCATTATTTTCAGCAGTTAAACAGTTTTTACAAACAGCTGAATTTCCAAAAAATTGGGGGAATACTTATGTAGTTTTGATTCCCAAGAAGAAGGTTTCAAATAAAGTCCAAGATTTTAGGCCTATATCTCTTTGCAATGTGGCTTACAAACTAATCTCAATAATTTTGACTAATAGACTTAAGAGTGTAATCCACAAGCTTATAGGCCCTGAACAGAGTGGATTTCTTGAGGGTAGATCAACTTTTGATAATATCATTGCAGTCCAAGAGATTGTGCACTCATTAGATTTTGATCCCCAATCCCTCCCAAGGATGATACTCAAGCTAGATATCGAAAAGACATATGATGCCATGGAATGGAACGCTATCCTTGCCACACTTATAAAGATGAATTTCAATAGCACTTGGATATCTTGGATCAAAGCTTGCATCACTTTTCCTACTTTCTCATTCCTGATAAATAACCAGCCTACAGAGTGGTTCCCAAGTCATAGAGGGCTTAGGCAAGGGGACCCTTTGTCTCCATATCTGTTTATACTTGTCTCCCAGAATCTTACATCAATTTTAAACCATGCTATGAAATTAGGAATGATACCAGGATTTGATAACAGAGTCACAAACAACTTCAACCACCTGCTATATGCTGATGATGCAATCCTGGTTACTAGAGCTACTAAGAGTGTAGCAAGAAGCTGCAGACTCTGTCTAGACATATACCATCACCTCGCAGGATAGAGAGTGAATCTATCCAAATCCAATATAATTTTGCCTACCAGATTCAACAGAACTCTTAAAAACTCTATCACCAGTATCCTAGGTATGAAAACTGGGACCCTGCCTTTTACTTACCTTGGAGCCATGATTACATCCAAAAGAGTTACAGTCAATCAATGACAGTCTCTTGTTGACAGAACAAGGAAAAATCTGAACTCCTGGAATCAAAAATCCATTTCCTTAGTTGGGAGAGCCATTTTGGTTAATTCCTCTCTCATGGCCTGTCTACTCCATGTCCTGCTACCCGTACCAGATTCAATCCTTCACCATGTATCCAAGTTGGCTAGGAACTTTTTATGGGGAAGGGGCACTGTTGGTTCCAATTTCCATTCCATCAATTGGGACACCACTACACTTGATAAGGTTGAGGGAGGCTTAGGGATTAGAAATCTAAGAGTTGCTAAAACTGCATGCATGGTAAAAAATGTCTTCTCTGTTTTGAATGATGAAAACAAAATTTGGGTTCAAATTTCTAAAATCAAATATGGAGCATTAAACCCTTGGCATGACATTAGAGGAGGAACTAGGTCATGGTTTTATCATATGTTATGTAAAACTGCAGCATCTATAAGGGCATACTTTGATATCAGTAAATATATGCAATCCCATCAACTCAAGCTTTCTAAATGATCCTTGGGCTTTTGACACTCCAATTGCTCTCAAGCCAACATACCTTAACATGGAAATCCCTCTTGAGAATTTATGCATATATGACATTATGATTGAAACTGGTATCAATCATCAAGAGCTGGTAAACTGTTTTGGACCACATTATGATCTCAACAGAATTAGCAATCTAATCTTTGTGGAGGATGCTAACAATCAATGAATTTGGGGCACTGACAGCCCTACAAAAAATATGGTTAAGAGGGTGTATGACACTCTTAAACAAAGGCAAGGCCTAGATGAAGCAAAGTGAGATGGCTGACATAAACTATGGAGACTCCCAATTGCACCAAGAGTCAAAACCTTTATATGGAGACTTCTCCACAGGAGAATTCCCATTTGTGAACTGTTGTATGCATTAAATATAGGCCCTCAAACCTTATGCCCCAACTGTGGACTAACCAACGAAACTATTGAGCATGTAATGTTTGAGTACAGAATTGCAGCACAATGCTGGGAATGTATTGCAGGAAGAACAGGCATGGATATCAGCACACTTGACAACATTGCTGAAGGAAACTGGATCCTGAACAATGAAGGAAGAGGAGGCCTCAACAAGGTGTCCAACAAAGCAGTGGTAGCCAATTGTGCATGGGGGCTGTGGAAAGCCAGGTGTGAGAAGGTGTTCAATAACACTGCAGCTCAACCACAGAGAGATATCAGAGAAGGCAATCCAAGATGCACAGGAGTACATCTGGAGGATCAAAGGACAACTCAGGGAGTACCTTAGTACTGCTATGTATAATAATTCAATAACCATTATGTGTGATGCATCCATGAATACTGACTCTACTTTAGCTGGCATAGGTTTTGTAATCATCAGAGGAGCAACTGGTATACTGGCAGTGAAGCAATGGAGGTGAAGCAATGGAGGTGGGAGACAGTATACTGGCAGAGATCTTAGCTATTGGAAAAGCTTTGGAGCAAACTAGGAGATTGAACCTGAAACCAGAAAGATTGTGCACAGACTGCCTGCAGGCCTTGGATTTAATCACATCAGAAGCTCCTCAATACAACATGGATTATAGAAGAGGAGTTGAGCAAGTGAAGGAGCAACTGAAATGGGTACCATTGATTGAATTGCATTACTGCCCAAGAGACATCAATATGGTAGCAGACAAATTAGCAAATGAAGGGAGGAGGAACCCAAAACTTTCCCTATTTCATCAGGGAACAGACAAGCCAAGATGGCTGGGAGACATAATCAGTGTAGCTGGTTTATCCTTTTGATTCTGTTATGTATGTTTTGAACTTTTTTAGTTTGTTTTTAATATAGCTCTTGGAGCTCCTTTTACTGTCAAAAAAAAAAAATGTATACTTGAATGAGAGGCCAATGAATTGAGGGTATAGCAGATAAACAATTTTGTTTTGTTTTTAATAAAAAAAAACAGTGATATGTTAAAGGTATTCATTTGAATTAAGTAAAATGGGCATTTTCAAATAAAGGGTTCACTCCATAAGCTGTTGGAAGAACTTTTAGTTAAACTCAAATTTTGATCATACATAGATTTAACATGTTTGTGTAGAGATTCACTCCTCTTAAGGATCAAACCAAATCTTGATCAATGGGTGAAATTGGTCGGTGAAGATTGGAGTGCTTCAGGTGATTTTGAGAGAGAGATCTATTGTGATCGATGACTCTTATGGTTTGTTTCATTGGATCAACGCCTCCTCCCAAGATCAGTCTCCAGGAATCAAACTTCACAAGGAGAAAGAAATGTGGAAAAAGAAGATAACACTTGTGCTCTAGGGAGCCTCCTACACTTAAATTTGGAAATCGAAAAGGAGAGGAGAGAAATATAAGGAGATATACTAACTAATGCTCAATTTTAGTGGAATCTCGATTCAAATTCAAGTTCATATTCAAGTTACTTTTTTCGTGAGTCAATGTCCTTCTTTTATAGCCTAGAGAGCATTATCTGCCAACTTTCAACATCTTCTATAATTCATCCTCCACTATTGGATAACCCGTCTATTATTTTGATAATTGGGCTCTCATCTTGGATTTATATTATGTCACGTGTTTTCATATTTTTTCTCCAATATATAACCAAACATTTTACAATGACACACTCACTTTGTTTACTAGGTTAATTGATGGCTGAGTTTTACTTGGATTTTTTTTTTTAATAACACTAGAGTCCAATGAGCAAAAGCAAAAAGAAAACTGTTTTAGTCTTCCATGTCTCTTTTTTCCTTTATGTTTGTATTTTTGAGTTTTTAGGTCGAACTTTCATACGAATCATCTTATTTGATGCCAAGGTATTTATTTGTCACTCTCGGCAATGCTTGTTGTTGTTGTATTTTTTTTATTTTTTTGGATAAAATAGATAAATCACATATGACTTCATTAGATATAGAGTTTAAGTACATAATACACAACCATGTTACATAAAATAAGATAGGAAAATGAGAGTTATGGATCCCCTGGTTGTATCATCAACTCCTCATATCACTTCTCTTGAGGGGTTGCATTTTCAAATACCTTGTCATCTTCGTTTACTAGCTGAGGGTTCCCCTTTGAAAACTTTAGGCTTCATTTTATTAGATTTTAGGCTATCTCCAATCTTGATCACTTGGTTATAGATGTTGCATCAAATTCAAACCCAAATAATATATATATATATATATATATATATATATATGTCATGAATAATTAAAAAAAATTATTTATCTTCAAAACATTGAAACATTTTCTTAAAAAATATTATTTGAAAATAAACTAATACTTAGCCTTCCAACCATTTCTAGCCCAACACACCTAACCCAAAAGCCTGTAATTTTGAATCCGGGTCCACTCCACTGAACCGTTGACTCCCCCGCAAATGTTTTGAATCCACCCTTCTCCTCTTTTTGTCTTAACTAATAAATGCCCAAGCAAGGGTCTTTTTGAATTTGAATAGCCGAAGGCTATTTCGGTCATTCAACAACACCACTTGGCACTTTCTTAAACCCAACCCCGTTCTCGCACGCGCGAACCATCCTAAGCGTTCAGTTCGCACGTGCCAGCTCCCATTCTATTTGAATTCCACAGATCGGCGCTCCTTCGCTCCTCCTCTCCGTTTCCTCGCCACCTCCCACCTCCGAAAATCCAGCGTTTGGAAAGATAAAAGAAGAGAGGGGAGAAATCCATAGAAAAAAGGGGGAGAAATTTGGCCCTAATCTCCCCCGATTCTTCACCCTGATCCTCCTTTCTCCTATTGAATCCCTCCCATTCCTCTCAATATCCGATCGAGCGGCTGAGTAGTCATTTAGGTTAGATGGAGAGCTGCGAGGATGCGAGGGCTGCTAGTGCTGGGCAACAGAAGGAATGCGTCAAGGTGGCTGTGAATATCAGGCCGCTTATTACCTCGGAGCTCCTCATGGGTTGCGCCGATTGCGTCACCGTTGTCCCTGGGGAGCCTCAGGTGTTTTCGCCCTCTTTCTCTTGCTGGAATTTTGATTTTTTGGGGCTTCTATTTTGCTTCATTTGATTGTATTACTAATATGTGATTTGTTTTAGGGATTTTATCGTAGTCTTGTGCATGATGGGTGTTAGTTTGTTTATATGTTTGATTCCTTTTGCGGAAAAGAAAAAAAGAAAGAAAGAAAATCCAAATTTTGGTTAGGTTTGGCTCGTTATGATTTGTTTGTTCTTTTGCTTTTTCTTTTTCTTCTTTTTGCATTTACTTGTATATATCAATGTCTTCAAGTTTTGCATTTTTGGGATTTTCTCAAAGTCTTGTGCATAATTGATTTTTTATTGTTTCTAAGTTTGATTCCCTTGTGGATGAATCTTAATTTGGGGTTTGTGTAATGCTATCTCTGCCTAACAATCTTACCAAATAGACTTTCAAAATGTTTGAAACCATTAAGGCACTCTTAGCAATTTAGTTGTGCTGGGCTAATTATGATTTGTTTGTTCACTCATCTAATTTTTTAATTGTTTTGCTGAACAAAAAAATAGGTGCAAATTGGTTCACACTCTTTCACATATGACCATGTGTATGGGAGCTCTGGAACTCCTCATTCGCTTATTTTTCAAGAATGTGTGGCTCCTCTGACTGATGCATTGTTTAATGGATATAATGCTACAGTCCTTGCATATGGACAGGTGCAGTTCTTTATGTTAGCAATCTCTGAACTGTTACCATGACTTATCTTGGTCGTGTTTTGGTTCAATTGCAATGATGTTATTACTTGCTTTCTTTGAGTATTTAAAATAATATTGGTTGGCATGGCTTTCCTGTTTCTCTAGACTGGCTCTGGGAAGACGTATACAATGGGAACCAACTACGCAAGTGAAGCTAATTGCGGGGGGATTATTCCACAAGTAATGGAAACAATATTTAAGAAAACTGAAGCAATGAAGGACACTACTGAGATTTTACTTAGAGTATCCTTCATTGAGGTTGGTTCTGCCATTTTGCTTATAGCTTGAATTTTTCCAGAAATTTTCTGTTTCGAAACATTCTTTAAGGCTATTTTCTTCAGCCTTTTCAATTTTGTGAACTAGCACCCTCAACCCTTTCATCAATATTTCTGCTCCCATTCTGTCACAACATAATTTGTTTTTGGTTCACTCCAATTTTGATAAAATTTTTCATAATTTCAGATGCTTGATGACTGGCAGAAGTAATGGTGTTTTCTTACCTGTGTTTCTTAATTGGCAGATTTTTAAGGAAGAAGTTTTTGATTTGCTCGACCCTCATCTTCATGCTTCTCTGAGAGCTGAAGGCCCTGCTGGAGCCAAGCCAGCAGTAGCTCCAAGGGTTCCAATTCAGATTAGAGAAACAGCCAATGGAGGGATCACACTTTCTGGTGTAGTCGAGGCAGAAGTCAGATCAAAAGAAGAGATGGCATCATATTTAGCTCGTGGCTCCCTATCCCGTGCTACAGGGAGCACCAACATGAATAGTCAGTCAAGGTTGTTATTTTTTCAATCCTCCTCTAATTTGGTTTACAACCATGTCCATCTTTAGCATCTGTCTTTCAAACATAGCAGTACCACATCTCAAGATGAACTAGCATCTTGCAGCTTCTAGTATATGATATTTGATCTAGATTCAAGTAAATGTTGTGATCTACATTTCTCTTTATGCACACAGTGACACACAGACACATCCTTCATTATTTTTGTAACCTTTATGTCTTTTTATTTGTGCGCATTGTTTCTGCAGTCGTTCGCATGCTATTTTTACCATATGTCTGGAGCAAAAGAAAATTAATACTTGCTCAAGTAAAGTGGCGATTAGTGATGAACTTGGTGATGACATAATATCTGCAAAACTTCATCTAGTGGATCTTGCTGGTTCTGAACGTGCGAAGCGCACTGGAGCTGATGGTTTACGTCTGAAAGAAGGTACTTGAATTGCTTTTAGTACTCTAATTTGCTAATTTTTGAGCTCTTGGTTGTTATCATTTTCCTTTCTTTTTTTTTGTTTTTGTTAGGCATACACATTAACAGAGGCTTGCTAGCTCTTGGAAATGTTATAAGTGCATTAGGAGATGAGAAGAAAAGGAAAGAAGGAGGGCATGTCCCATACCGTGACAGCAAACTAACTCGTCTGTTACAGGCACGCGAATCTTCTTTATTCTCATAAACATGAAATAAACCCTCTTGGGTTGTTTTTTGCTTGGTCAACAATAATATACCAGAACCGCAAGATACTAGGTAGCAGAGCCACATCAATGCTAGTGAGAAATTATGCAGATAAACTGGATTGTAGTATTGATTTGTGTTTCTCTCGTGCCGGGAGTATATTTTCTATATTGCTATTTCCAAAACCTTGGCAAACTAGCTATTCAGATTATTAAATACAAATTGACTTTTCAGCTTCTGGTATTGGCATTGTATTGGCATTCTATCCAGTTGAAGTTTTAACCAAGCTATATGTTAGAGCTTAGACTCTTATAACCCTCCAGATTCTGTGCAATATCATATCTTGTCTCTTAAGAGTCGCCCTAGAGTGATGGTATTTAATTCTGAAAGTTGGCTTGTTTATTACCAAGTTAGCCTTTTTTTTTCCCGAAATTAAGATCAGAACCATTTTGTCTTAATGGCTTTTTCTCCTCTTTATGGACAACCATTTGTTATGTATCAGAAACTCAACAACATTAAATCCATGGAATTACGGGTTCAAGATATTTTCTTTATCAAACTTATTAATTTGTTTTCATTAAAGCTACAACACCTATGAAGCATACAAAACCTCCTATATAGGACATCAATATATATATGTACATGGAGGTAAACATGACTCAAACAAAAGCATGCTTTATTTCTGAATAAGATATATTCATTTTACAACTGTTTATGAACATCTATTTGGCAGGATTCCCTTGGTGGAAATAGCAAAACTGTGATGATAGGTAAGTTTGCTTTATTCTGTTTTTGACTTATGATTTGAGATCTTTCAAATTCTTTTGAATAGGTTGGTTGCTTCACTTTACTTTCTCATATATATATATATATATTTTTTAATTCAGCTTGCATTAGTCCTGCGGATTCAAATGCTGAAGAGACTCTAAATACTCTCAAGTATGCCAACCGTGCTCGCAATATTCAGAACAAAGCTGTGGTAAGTTTTGTATGTAAAGAAATACTCCTGTCTTTAATGATGTAAAGCGTGGTCTCTTTTGTGTAACTGCAGATAAATCGTGACCCAGTGGCAGCTCAATTGCAAAGAATGCGCAACCAATTGGAGCAATTACAGGCTGAATTGTTATATTATCGTGGTGGTGGTGCACTCGATGAACTTCAAGTACAAATTTTTTTTTTATAATGTTGGATTGCTCTACCATATAATTCATTTAAACCTTGAATCTATAATTATGATCTGTTTCTTTGAGCCTAGATTTTGCGTCATAAGATCTCCTTGCTTGAAGCAAGCAATGCAGATCTCCGTCAGGAACTTGACGAACAACGAATTACCTGTGAGAGCTTGAAGCAGCATACGTTTGATGCTCAGGTACACAGAACTATATATTGCAGGAAAAAAAGATTATGTAATTGTCTAAAGTTACTCATCACTAATTGGTTATGAAAACTTACATTTGAAGATAAATATCATTAAATGAAACTTATATCTATTAGCTAGTGTACTGTGATTTCATAAAGAACACTTGGAATACATTTTTTGGATTTTGTTAATATTGCCATTTGTCATCAGGTTATTACGAAAGCCTTACATGCTATTATTATTTAATAAAACACTCCTTTTTCAACTTTCTTTCCAAAAAAAGACCTTGCTATCAAGGACAATAAAAGTTTAGATGTGAGGCATGCGGGAGGTTGGTGATGATGTTGATTGTGGAGGTGAAATAAGGGAAAGAGGGTAACTTTTTATAACATGGAAGAATTTAATTAAAGAACGAATAAGAATTAAGAATTGAAATAGTCTTCAAAGAATATTCTTTATGAGTTTCTCTTTTCTTGCAAAACAAAGTTGAAAATTTGAGGGGTTTCTATTTAACTGATAACAGGAAATTTTTCGTCTATTTTTATGTTGGATGTTTTTGGCTTGAAAAATTCAATATCGAGATATTTCCATGATGTTGATCATGAGTGGGAACACTTAAGTAATGGAATTGTATGAATTTTTATAATACTATACATACATGTATGTTGTTGGACTAGACACTTTTCATGAAATATTTAGTGAAAACATTAGCCTTTCTTTGAGCCTTGGTGCAACTGTAAAGTTGTCGCCATGTGACCTGGAGGTCATGGGTTCGAGTCGTGGAAACAACCTTTGGCAAAAAGAAAAAAAAGAAAAAAAAGAAAAAAAACGGGGTACAATAGACCTAAGTGGTCCGACCCTTCCCGGAGCCCGGGCATAGGGGGAGCTTTGTAGCACCGGGCTGCCCTTTTATTAGCCTTTCTTTGAGCCAATAATGGCACATTGAGGATTATTCAGGTGTATTTGCATTATCTGCAGAGTTTGTATTTTTATCTGTGTGTCATTGTGTGATGTATATATTCAAGATGTTGAAAGTATACATGCTTGTCAATGTATTCTGAATCTAATTTCATCATTTGATTTCTGGTTGTTTTTGAATCCTACATGATTTGAATTTATGATTAGGTTGAAAAAGATAAGTTGATTTTAAAGATCGAATCAGCTCGAAGTGGAAAATCATGGGAGGAGATTGATGGTGCAAACAACTCACAGGTTTGCTGATATTACATCTTTTGAGAGCTATTATACTTGTTGATTTCTAGTACAGTTGTTTATCTAATTTTTTTTTGTCTTTATTAGTATTCACAAGAAGTGGATTTGGTGAAGAGCTATGCTGTAAAAATTCAAGAGTTAGAAGCTCAACTGCTAAAGGCTCAAAGTCTGTCCAAGTCCAAACAAAATAGACTTGTGGATTGCCTTGGTTTGGAGAAAGATACTTTCTTGCCAAGTCTGCATGAGTTAGCATCAGATTATGAAGATAAAAACCTTGATGTTTCCAGTAAGTAGAAGGAGCAGTTTTAGAGACCTTTTTTTTTCCTTTTTTTTCTGGGTTTTTTTTTGTGGTATTCAAATTGTTGGTGGAATCAGTAATTTGTGCTCGGAAAAACATCAGTTATAGTTATTTATTAATTTATTTTTCTTGTTAAATTACTCTATAATTATCTTACTTGCGTCGCCATGCAAATCTATTATACTTTATGTTTCTTTAATATTGCTATACTTGAATTTGGTATTATTTCGATATATTGTGTAGGTGAAGCTGAAGAGGATGAAAAGGAACGTGAGCATTGCAATTTGCAGGACAGATTGGGTAAGGAGCTCCAAGAGTTGGACAAGCGACTTGAACAAAAGGAGGTATCTGTGGATTTTATGTTCATCTACATACTCTTTTAAATAGTTCCATGTGCATGACTTTTACTTTGTTTTCTCATGCTAGTTTGCTATTCCATCGCTCTAGGTATTATGAATCATGAAATTGTTGAACTGCTGCACTGATAAGATTCGGTATCGTTTCTCTTACCTTGGAGAGAGAATGAGACATCCAAATTTAATAATCTATGCACAATTAGTCTTCATTTATTTGTCTTAAACATTTCATCAATTAGCTCTCTATGCTAACTCTTACTCAAGACATGCTTACTCAAACAGTTTTTGTTCCAGGACATAGCTTAATATACCTGTGAAAGAAATTAAACTAGCAGTGGTAGTGATGTATATATATATATATATATATATATATATATGTAGAGAGAGAGAGTAGTGATAGGATGAGGCCGGCCGCCTTTGAGGCGGCCGGACTCATCCTATCACTACTTATATATAGTAAATATATATATAAAATATATATTATATTTTTTTATAATATTATTAGATATATATTGATTTATCTATATATTTTAAACATATGTATATATAATTTTTAAATTCTCTTATCCTCAAAATACATGTATATATATACATATAAATTTAAAAATTATATATATATCTATATATTGTTTAAAATATATAGATAAATCAATATATATCTAATAATATTATAAAAAATATAATATATATATATATATATTTACTATATATAAGTAGTGATAGGATGAGGTGGCCGCAAGTGTGGCCGGCTTCATCCTATCGCTACTCTCTCTTTATATATATATACACACTATATATAAGTAGTGATAGGATGAGGTGGCCGCAAGTGTGGCCGGCTTCATCCTATCACTACTCTCTCTCTATATATATATATACACACACACGATTGTGATAAGGTGCGGTTGGCTGGATCACTGTACAGATCTGGCCGACACCCATTTCGGCCCTTGGAGCATGTTTGAAGGATTTTCAACCCTACGGATGGAAAGATCATCAAAAAATAAGCTTGCCTGTTAATTTTTATACAATTTGGTGATCGTTTGGTCCTCCCACCTTATTTTATATAAATTTTAACGGTTCATATTTTCAACCATTAAGTGGGAGGAACAACGGTCACCAAATTGTATGAAAATTGACAGGTTAACTTATTTTTCGATGATCTTCTCATCCGTATGGTTGGAAATCCTTCAAAGATGCTCCAAGGGCCGAATGGGCTAGGCCGGATTCGACAAAGGATCCTGGCCGACCAGCGACAGATTCTGAACTCTCTCTATATATATATATATATATATATATATATATATATATATATATAGACGTGTTACAGTTTGGCCGACCGTAACACTGTGCATTCCCACTCGTCTCCCATTTGGCTCTTGGAGCATGTTTGAAGGATTTTCAACTGTACGGATGTGAAGATCATCGAAAAATAAGCTAGCATGTCCATTTTCATACAATTTAGTAACCGTTTGGTCCTCCCACTTAATGGTTCTTATTTTATAGAAATTTGAACGATCCAAAATTTTAACCGTTAAATGGGAGGACCAAACGGTAACCAAATTATATGAAAATGTATATGCTAGCTTATTTTTCAATGATCTTCCCATCCGTACGGTTGGAAATCCTTCAAACATGCTCTAGGGAGTCAAATGGGAGACGACCGGGAATGCATAGTGCATCCGGCCGACCGCATCTCATCAGCGCCCTATATATATATATATATATATATATATAAGTTAGGATCGTGCCGAGTAATTTTACATCCGCCTGATCCTAACACTAATTTTATAAATTATATATATACAAAAAAATAAATTATATTTTTTATAAAGTATTTAGATATATTTTATTTATCTATAAATTTTAAACTATATATATATATATATATATACTTTTTAATTTATCTTATTTTTAGAATACATGTATATATGTGCATATAATTTTAAAAAGTATATATACATATCTATATACTGTTTAAAATTTATAGATAAATCAAAATATATCTAAATACATTATAAAAAATATAATGTATATTTTTTGTATATATATAAAATATAATAGAAATGTTACAATCAGCCGGCCGGACATCCGGCCGGCCTGATTGTAACATTTATATATATATTGTTTTTATATATACTATATATATATTTATATCTATTTATGTATATAATTTTATATAATTATTATATATAAGATATCATTATATTATCTTATCATTAGAATACATATATATATCTACATGATAATATAATAATATCTTATATATATAATAATAATTATTATATTATTAAAAATATATACATAAATAGATATAAATATATATAGTATATATAAAATATTATATATATAAATATATATTATAATAGATATTAGTGATACAATCAGGCGACCCCACGTGGGCCGGCCTGATTGTATCACTACTCTTTTTCTCTCTCTCTCTCTCTCTCTCTCTCTCTCTCTCTATATATATATATATATATATATATTAGCTCTCTACGCTAAGCCTTACTCAAACAGTTTTTGTTCCTGGCCATAGCTTAATATGGCTGTGAAAGAAATTAAACTAGTAGTGGTAGTGATCTATATATATAGGGGACCCTTTTTACCTTCTATGCTTATATTCTCCATGGGTCCTATGTATGAATTAATATAGGAAAAAAGAAGCAGCTCTCTTTCACCAGAAAGCTGTCTAGGGAGTGTAAATTATGCATTCTACAAATCCCAACATCAGCACCAGCACCAGCATCATCACCAATCACCATTATTAATTTGAAGGTTTGATTCATGGTACTGTAACCATTCTGTTGTGATCTAAAAGCTGCATTTTGCTTTGATATGTAAGGCGGAAATGAAACAATTTTCGAGGAATGATACATCAATACTGAAGCAACATTATGAGAAGAAGTTGTTAGAATTAGAATACGAAAAAAAAACTTTGCAGGTAATTATTCTTTGTTATTTATTTATTTATTTATTCATTTATTTTCTCTTAGAGTGTTTTAGAATAGAACATGTGCATTCTCATATTTTTCTTGTCATTTTCAGAAAGAGATCGAGGATCTTCGGTTCAATCTTGCAAATATTTCAACTACTCCTGATGATAGTGCTCAAAAATTGAAGGAAGATTATCTTCAAAAGTTGAACATGCTTGAAGCTCAGGTTTGTGATTTGCCACCGAAAGCTAGGAATTGAGATTGTATTTTAATCCAATTACTATCCTTTAGGTATCTGAGTTGAAAAAGAAGCAAGAGGCACAATCTCAACTATTGAGGCAAAAACAAAAATCTGATGAGGCTGCGAAGAGGTTGCAGGATGAAATTCAGAGGATAAAATCTCAGAAGGTCTTATTTCATTCTGCCAGAGAACTTCTGAATGTTTATATTTTCTTGTAACAGCAACCCTTGTTTTGGCATTTTATAATAGGTCCAATTGCAACATAAGATTAAGCAAGAATCTGAACAGTTCAGGTCATGGAAGGCCACAAGGGAAAAGGAGGTTCTTCAGGTATCTATTGTTTGGGAGATGCGTTCTACCTTTTGCGTGCAGGGTGTGAATACTAATTATTTTCTTAGGCTGGTCACAATTGTCTGATAATTTGTGCCTTTGTCAAATCTTGGCATTGGATTAGCATAATTGAAATGGATTAAAACCTAATAAACCATGTGAAACAATTAGTATTTTCGACAAGTTATTCTGAAAGGGATATGAACAGAATAACTAGCAGAATAACCAGTACCCCTTGGTTTTTATTAGTTGCAATTTTTTTTCAATGTATTGTGGAATATTTGCGGCAAAAATATAGTTCTCTTTTGCAAGGCTTCTTTTCCCATGTGAGTCTTCCCTTTGTTGGGTTGATGCAACCTATTCGGGGTAATGAACGAACATCAGTTGGCTAGGGGAAGGGTATATTTCCTCATCATATTCTTTTTTATCTTAAGCTGTGGCAAATAAAATCACCCTTGAAATTGATCTCCCTTGCTAGAAGACTTGTCATTTCTATATGCCACTTTTCATACTAAATCAGTAATTACTGGATTTACATTTGGAGTACACACTTGGATGAATAGGATAGAGAAGATCTCCTGTTGCATTTCTTTTATTGTTCCTGGGAAGAGGTCCTCGTCTGCTAATTTACTATATGTTTTCTTTCCTTAATTTCTAATAGACAAATATGTCCTTGTGCATGCACTGTATGGGAATCACTAATCTTTGGATTTTATTGATCTTACTATGGGGAAGCTGAGAATGTTAGTTATTAATTGATGACTTTGACTGTTATTCTTGATGGTGAAATTAACCTGTCATTAGTTTTGAGTCAGAATTTTATATTTCACTCTTGCACTTCAATGGTGTATTTGGAGTTGGTTCTCCTTTTGTATCCCTTGGTTTAATGTTATACATTTGTTGCCATTTGCTCTCACTAATGACATGGAGTGCTTTCTAATAGCTCAAGAAGGAGGGGCGAAGGAATGAATATGAGATGCATAAGCTGTTGGCATTAAACCAAAGACAAAAAATGGTACACTTGTTCTCTGAATTTCTTTTTATTATTTTTATGGTTCAATTTACTTGAACTGTTCGCCTTGCTATTTTAAGGTTTTGCACCGAAAGACAGAAGAAGCTTCAATGGCTACCAAACGATTAAAAGAGCTATTGGAAGCAAGAAAAGCTTCTTCACGTGACACTTATGGTTAGATCAATCTTGTGTTTGGTGTATAATACATTGCTCATTTTATTTCTTATTCTTATGCGTTGTATTTTTAAAAATTTCATATAGGTTCTGGGAACATAAATGGGCCTGGGATTCAGGTAACATTTTTCAAATAAAAAGACCTAAGTGTGCCGTCTTGGTTTTTCTTGTGTGTTCCCAGTGCATTTGTTGTTGTGATTCCCTTTGACATATTATTCTTTTCTAGGCATTGATGCATGCAATTGAAAATGAGCTTGAAGTCAATTTAAGAGTGCATGAGGTGCGGTCTGAATATGAGCGACAAATGGAAGAGTAAGCCTGTTTTTATGGCATTTTCACTTTTCTTTATTGGAAAAATAAGTAATCATGTATACAATCTGCTCTGAGTTAAGTAGTCATTTCTTCATCTCTAATTGATTGTTCCCTTTCAAATGTACGAAAGTCCTTAATTTTATGGTGACATAATTTGCTTTTCACTATGCATTGGAAACTTGGGTTTATGAAACTTTATGTGCTTCTCAATCGATGTAGTACATCTTATTATATTTCATGTCCTTTATTACTATTATTATTATTATGATCATCTTTATTACTATTATTTTCTTAAAATTGTGATGTGAAATTATCTACTGCTTTCTGATCTATTATAACTTGTCTATAAAGTAATAAACTTTTTGCTGGTGTCCAGTTTATATAATGCAATTTTTTGAGCTTGATAAGTGAACTTTGATACCCTAAATGTTGATAGCTGGTTGTCTTTTCAACTTAAGGATTTAATCTGTCAGAACGACTCCTTTATTGAGGTCAAGGCATGTGTCCTGCAAACTTCTCACGGTGGGAAGAAACAAACAGTGTTCTTCTTGTAAATCTATGCTATCTTGCTGGCGAGCTTCTAGCTACCATATTTTTAAACCCAACTTTTTTAAATAAGTTGCAAATTAGAGCCTTCTTCTACTGCTACTTGGACTAATAAATTGGTATGATTTTTTGTTAACATTTAAAACTAGTTTTGTGAATCCTTATCTTTTGCAGTGCTTCAGATCATTGATGCCTTTTCCTTTAAGCATTTGCTCCGACCTGAATTCTGCTTATCATAGAACATCACCCTTTCTTTGGAATCCCTATTATGAATAAAACAGACTTGAGTTCAGTTTTGAATCTCAATCTCAGGCTACCATATTTTTTCATATCTAATCTGTTTCATGAAAAATTATAGCATTTTTTTTTTATTTTACTGTTTAATAGTTCATTTCAATGTTTGATTGTGAGTTTTTTTCTTAATGAGTAGGAGGGCTGCCATGGCTAAGGAGGCGGCGAAGTTGAAGGAAGAGTCTGAATTATGTAAAAGGAAAATGCTGAGGTGTGCTCTAATTTATTTTTCATTCACTCTGCTATGAATTTCTGCATAGTATGTTTTATATTTATCTGATGAAGAACTACCTTCTTAGTGATTGCCCTCAGACAATGTCTCCTAGTGCCAGAAACTCCCGTATTTCAGCACTTGAGAATATGCTGGCCACTTCATCTACAACCCTTGTTACAATGGCTTCACAATTGTCTGAAGCTGAAGAGCGGGAGCGAGTTTTTAGTGGTCGGGGACGCTGGAATCAAGTCCGATCATTAGCTGAAGCAAAAAATGTTATGAATCATTTGTTTAATCTGGCATCATC
This sequence comes from Dioscorea zingiberensis, assembly GCA_026586065.1. Taxonomy (NCBI): domain Eukaryota; kingdom Viridiplantae; phylum Streptophyta; class Magnoliopsida; order Dioscoreales; family Dioscoreaceae; genus Dioscorea; species Dioscorea zingiberensis. The sequence goes on from CM048818.1 coordinate 65,185,755, forward strand.
ATTAAGGTACTTGCATAAGAAGCTGATGCATCTGTCCATTTAGATTTAGTTTTGACCTTTTTATTTCAGTTCTCTGTTGATTTTGAATGTGTTTTTTATTTATTTATTAATGCTTTTATCAGTGTCATGTTGTTATTCTGAGGGCATGTTTCTGTTTTGATTATGTTGAGTTTGAGCCACTAAAATAGCTTTAGTATCAAGTTCTTTTGATTTGTTTTGAATTCACAAAGGGGGGGGGGGGGGGGGTAAAATTGCCATTCTGAAGATATAAAATATTGACTCATTAATTTAAAATTTTAAAGAGGTTATGAGGACATAGAATGCAAATAATTCACTGGGTTAATTCAAACTTTGCAATAAAGAGTTGAGTTTTACCTTCTAGATTAGGGCTTCTATCCAAAAGCACTTTTGTGGATGTTTGTTTCCAAGCATCCCTTTTATGAGCTGGAAGAACTTTCAATAATTAGAATGTTGTTTTTTAGATTTGAAGCATTAACATGTACACACCCTTAAATCTGTCTTTTGTTTTTGATGTATTAGAATATTCAACCTTGAAATGTATGAAAATGTAAACAGGCAACTTGGAAGAACTTTCAATAATTAGAATGCTGTTTTTTAGATTTGAAGCATTAACATGTACACACCCTTAAATCTGTCTTTTTTTTTTGATGTATTAGAATATTCAACCTTGAAATGTATGAAATGCAAGTATGCAACCATGTACCACTCTTGTCTGCTAGACATGTTACTCTTTCATGGACAACCCAATTTGTCTGTGGCAAGAAATGGAAGTTTAGAAACAATCAGCCTACTTACTAAGGCTCCTATGCCAATGTACAATCATTCAACTATTGAATTTTGTACTGTGCTATACCAGATGCCAACTTCGAGATATAGAGATACGATGCAGAGAGAAAGATTCAATTATAAGTGATCTGAAGGGAAAGGTTTTCAATCTTAGTAGCTTGGTACGGCAGCTGGAAGCAGAAAAGATAAAACTTCAGGAGCAGAATTTACAGGTCAGTTGATTTATACTTAATTCATTTATTCACGCTGCCTAGCAGATTTAGGCCATAAATTTCTGATAATGTTATATATGTTCGGATGTTTTCCAACTGTTAATATTAATCTATCCTTAATGAATGTGTAGGTGTTTAAGACATGGATTTTATATAATAGTCCTGCATAAATAGCCGGTTAAAGCCAATATGTGGGTAAATTAGTGTATCATATCCAAACATGAATTAAATTATGAAAAAGAATATAGTGGTTTACATTTCTGGATAAAACCTTTAAATGGCATTGCTTCCCAATTAAAATAAGATTGGGGAGGAGCATCATGCCTATTTTACATAATAAATTATGTTTATTCACTAGAGTTTAGGTTGGCCTTGTTATTTGTAATTTTGGTGTCGGCTGCAAACTACTACATTTGTTTGCCTGATCACTTATTGCCAGAAATCTGATGCAAAGTGCGTTTTCATTTTTATAATTTATGACTTTTTCAAAGGTGTAGCCCCATGGGATTGATCTTTGTTGATGTTTGTTTGTCTTTTTTATTCTCAATATTATTTCTTTTGATATGTTACTGATTGTTGTACTTTAGATTCCACTTCATAACAATACTTTCTTTCCTGTTTGCACTATATGTAGAAACTTGCTCCTAAGAGAATTTCTCAAGATGGGGGTGGTTATTCAGGAACTGTTTTATCAAGTTCAACCGAGGATGGTCAATACTACGCTCTGCGCAAGGTACGCGAAAGCTAGTGTTTTTTCTTTTCTTTCTCAAGCTGTATTTTTTTTCCTGCTGTTTCTGCTGGTTTATATCAGCTCTATTACTTTAGCCATTTGCCTTTCTTCTCACTGTAGAAACACTAATTTTATTTATGTTGTTTATATCTCTATACTGGTGGTTCATAAATTTTAAAACCTTATTGGGGAGGATTAACCAAAGCATGTACTCATACAGTTATCTTGCTTCTGGTCTAGGTTTATTACACAATTTTCAAATATCAAACTTAAAAGTGTCTTCTAGCTCTTAATTACTCTGCATTCAGTTGACTTTTACTTCCACTTGCTTCTTAAGAAGTGTATACTTGATTGTGTTTACTGTTTGCTAGCAGCGATACATTTTTTGATGCCTCACATAGAGCTTTTCCATAATGGTTGTATTTTCTCTATATCAATGTTCTAATGCTTGGAATTTTTCTGGATCATTTCCTTTGGTAGGCTCCATGGACTTCCCAAATTTTTGATCGAAGTAGAAATAACTTGGATTTCCAGGAGGATATGGACATTTCAGACTCAGAACAATCTGAGCAATATGGACATTTAAGAAGTGTATACTTGATTGTGTTTACTGTTTGCTAGCAGCGATACATTTTTTGATGCCTCACATAGAGCTTTTCCATAATGGTTGTATTTTCTCTATATCAATGTTCTAATGCTTGGAATTTTTCTGGATCATTTCCTTTGGTAGGCTCCACGGACTTCCCAAATTTTTGATCGAAGTAGAAATAACTTGGATTTCCAGGAGGATATGGACATTTCAGACTCAGAACAATCTGAGCAATATGATTCAGAGTCTGACATGGCTGATGAGGACTGGGTAGAATCCGGAAGGAAGATAGTAAGAAAGCAATCCAGAACAACACGTCCTAGCAAGAAAATGTTTCAAGATGTTCAGGGTTCAGATAATATTAAATTGGAAGTTTTAAATGAGGAGTCAGATCCAGTGTTTGAGAGAAATAGCTCTGTAATTTGCTGTTCTTGTTCAAGGAGCTCATCTTGTAAAACCAAAAAGTGCGAGTGTCGAGCTGATGGAAACTTGTGTGGTGCTGCTTGTGGATGCATAGCTTCCAAGTGCTCTAATAGGGTAGACGAGTTCATTCTGAAAGAGACTCATGATAAATTGGATGCAGAAATCAGTGGAGGTGGCGAGAGCCATTCATCATCCGAGTGTTTAGAGAATGAAAAGAGCAATGAGCTGGTTTCTGAGTGTGCATTGCTTCTTCAAAGTGCATTTGAAGAGAAATCAAATGTAGTTAATGAAGATCCAAAGCATAGGAAGCCCTTGTCTGACATAGGGAATACCGTGGTATGCCTCACACTCTTTAAACACAACTCCTAAATATTATGATTTCTTGCATATATACACCCTCGAAACCTTGTAATTGCATGTATGCTGCTGCAAAATTTGTCATTGCTTGTGTACCCTTGCAAAACCATGATTTATTCATTTAGGGAGTGCGTATATAATAACATTAGTGGCAAATTTTTTCAGAAGATGCACCCCTGCAGTTTTTTTTTTTTTTTTTTTTTTTTGCAAGGAACTTTGTTTTAAGTGGATTATAAGCAATTACAAAATTTTCAGGATTGTATATACAACTAAATCTTTATTCTTGAGGGTTATACTTACCGCGGGGCCCTTAATATTATTAATTTGTAGCTTCATTGGTGATGAGCATTTTTTGAATATTTCCTGATTGATTATATAGGTGAGTTATTTATTTTTTACATAGTTTTATTTACCTAGACCTTCCAAAATATCTTGTTCTTTGAATTTTATTTAATTATTTTACGTTCAATAGTGAAGGGGAGCCTTGGCACAACGGTAAAGTTGTTGTCATGTGACCCAAGTGGAAACTGCCCTTTAGTTTACATTCAATAGTATGTGGAAACTGCCTCTTGCATAAAAAGCAGGGTAAGGCTGCATACAATAGACCCAAGTGGTCCGATCCTTCCCCGGACCCCGCGCGCATGCGGGAGCTTTGTTGCACCGGGCTGCCCTTTATTTTACATTCAATAGTATGTATTTTTGCATATGGTAGATGTCACTATATATCTTGAAATTTATTTAATTATTTTTTATTCTTTTAGTGCCATTGTTCTTTACCATTTACTACACCCCTTGTGTTGTTTAGCACGGTAAATGAAACTTAGGTTTTGTGACAGTTTCATCTTCCATGGGATCCATGCTGTTGCCATTAAAAAGTTGGAAGCATCAAAGTTTCAGGCTTTTGAAACCTAGGCCGATCACATAAGAGCTCTGCATGACCTCAATAAATTTTTTAAACATACCTCAATGTTTAAACTATCTATCTTATCAATGCTTCTGTATTTCCAAACTTATGCTTGTTTGCTTTTGAACATGAAACTTATTTTGGGTGGTTGCATAAGGTTCATTGGTATTATTTTTTGAATAATAGGCTAGCATTACTTTGTGTGCTCTTGAATCCCATAATCTTTCCCAAGTGTATCACATTTAAACCATTTGTTCACTTTATTTTGGTTTGATAATTCTAAACTGATTTATTCTTCAGGTCAAGCCAAATGGAGCCAAAAGCCGGAAGAATTGGCGGAAAGCCAAAGTGCAACTTGTTCCATCAAACCCAATTCCAACTTCTGCAGTCGAAACAAATGAAGTTCCGAGGCCTAGGGATGAAAATATCCCCTTGAGGTTACCGCGAGCGATGGATGCTAGAGCCCAGGAGACAAATCCCCCTCTAGGTGATAGGAATTCAGTGAGGGCCGAAGGTTCATTGGCCACCGCCAAAGAAACTAGCCGCATTCTTCAGCCGAAGTCTCCCATCCGGTTAAGGAAGGCTAGGGATGAGAAAGAGAACCAGATAGTATGATCTGCCTCATCATTTTGTTCACATATCTATTGCTGCTGCTGGGCCACCATTTTCACATGAACGCCTCATCAACATCAGATACCGATCGGAGGTGAATTGTGGATCTCCCATGAAGTTTATCTGCTGGAAAATGCTTGGCTCAATGAGGCACCATATTTGAGGATTCTTAGTTTGGGTGAAGCATATCGCTTTCCAATTTTTATTCAATTCTGATACTTATTGTTGTTAACAAGGATAAGATGTAGTTTGACTTGTCTGATGTAACACACTACCATAAAATTGCTAATGGTGAGAAAGTTATATGTGCAAACACATTTGTTTCATGTTCCTTATTATTTTGCATTGTCCATTTTAAGAACTCAATGGATTGCTAATAGCCCCCTGTATGCTGCAGTGGCACCATATCATAAGTACAGTTTGTATGATGATTTGTTTTCAATTGGCTGGGAAAACCGGTTGTTCTTGTTAGCATAGGATTATGATTGTATGTTCATTAATCTACCGATATTCTTAAGTCTCATTACTTGGATTTTACCCTATTAATCTAATCCTTCTCTTTTGCTTTTAAAGGGTCTCTATATATACCAATGACTTCCAAGGTCTTTTTTATCTAATACAATGGTTTGTTTGGATTGCATCTGTGATATCTGTGATTGGGGCTGTGTTTTATTTGACTGCTTATAAATTCTCTGTGATAGAAGTTACATATGTTGATTTTCTATCTTATAAAACAATATTAGAATACCATTTTTACTTTGATCATTGTGATAATTCTCTGAACTTCATGACTTGTTTTTAATTAAAAAGCTTCAAATCCTATACAATTATTATATCAAGAATATACAGAGTTATTATTATTATTATTTTAAAATGGAATTCTTTGTGGAGGTAATAAGCACATTGAGAATTATTCCTACCTACCCTTTTTAACCTTCCTATACAAACACCTCCAACGCGCGGGGGCTTCGTTCGGCGAAAAAAAACTCAAATTGCGCCGCTCCTTCAATTCAAATCGAAGCCCCCCCATGGAATCCCCGCGCATCCTCTCCCTATCCGAGCTCCTCGATCTCTCCCTCCCTCTCACCGGCGCCGCCTCCCTTTCGTCGGAGCCGCCTCCCTCCATCTCTCCCCCTCCCAAGAAACCCAGGCCCTCGCTTCCTTGTCACACCCGCTCCTCCCCTCATGCCTTCTCCCCAGTCACCCACCCCGTTCTCCTCATCGGCACCGTCCGTCTTCCCTCCAAGGGCCACAGCCGCTGCCCCGCCTCCAAGAATCACTGTCTCTCATTCTCCGACACATCCTCCACCGTCTGTTGCTCCGTTCTCGATTTCGACCTCAAGATTCTCGGCCGAAAGATCCATGTACTCGCTTGGAACTTTGTTCCTTTCAAGGATGTCTGTGGTGGGCTATTGGAAGTGATCAGGTGGCGTCTTTCTCCGTCGGAAGCCGCTGTGAGTGCCTGCCCCTCGACCCTGTCTGTCTCTAATCATGGTGTTTCTCAGCAAGGCCGTTCCAGTGCTCTTAGGAAGCTCCATGGCGTGCTGAAGGCGGTCAGCCCTGTTTTCATGGTCTCTTCAGATCCTCGGAATCGGATTCAGAATCCTGGCGGAGTGGTTGGGTTTCTTGCCGATATATCTACCTGCAAGTCTGAAGCTTGTAGTCATTGTTCCTCTGTGGATGATGTTCAACACCTTCTTGAACAGCAGAGTATCCATTCTTTCACCCAGCAGACGTTTCTCTACTTTGTAAAGCCGACTTCTTTGTGGCAGCCTGTTATGGCCAAATTGATAGGGAAACTGATTTTGGTGTCGGGTTTGAAGAAGAAGATGGTTGAAGTTGGAGTGCATTCATACTTGATGTTTGTGGCCACAGAAAAAACTATGGTGTCTCTGTGTCAGATTCCATGTAACAACATGGAGAGTAGGGTGGTTAGGCCGGTGATGAATGGTGAAAGTGTCTATTGTGGAGTTGTTACCGGAGTTTACATGCATGGAATGGCGGTGGAGTTGGATAATAAAGTTTGGCTGATGATCACTGATCCGTTGCTTGGGCCACAGCATTCTCTTAGAGTTGGCGCTTTAGTGAGTTGTCTCTGTTTCAAATACTTCTGTCTTGTTGCTTGCTGTGATAATTTTATTTATCAATTAGTGTTCTTGATCTTGATTAGTGTGGTGGCCAGTGTTCTTTTTGATATTTTATAAATATTAAAATGTTCTGGTAGTGGAGTGGGTTTTGATTGGAAATGGAAATGGAAATCCTAGTAAATCTGTTCTCTTTGTGCCAAGTTTTTTTTATTTTTGGCTTTTCTCCATGCTTGTGTTTCCTTTCCTTTTTGTGGATATTTCGTGGGAGTAGTGAAAAGATGTCAATTTATTGCAAGGTAATTCTGTTAAGTGTAGTTAGGATACCCTCCGTGTGGATATAATGTTTACTCCCATGGAATGCAGGCATGCTGCTTTTGTAGAATGTTATTTGACACTACAGTTTTTATTTAAGTATAGTGACACTACGCACTTCAGTTTTTGTAAAACATCCAGCTAATACTCAATAAATCTTTTTCTCTTGTAGGTTCATGTTATGAATTGTCATTTGGTATGTCCTGAATTTGCTTGGATAAAAAATCTTCTGCTTGAGACCAGCATTGCAACTAATATTGATGTTGTATCTTTTTCATTGTCCGACGCTAGGTAAAATAATCTCATTCACATAGTTTGAGGTTTGCTATTTTGGCTACTTATTGACTAGCTATGGTATAATGTTTTTTTTTTTTTTTTTTTTTTTTTTTTTTTTGGGAGGTGTTCTTTTAGAACTGAGGGCCAGAGCTTGCTTGGGACATTCATTGAATCTCTTACAATATCAGCTAGATTTTGGTGTGGACTCATAGATAACATTAATTAAGCATTTACTTTCTTCTGTACATTTCATAAACTGGAGGTTTAGCTAGGCCACACTCTGATTAGTTAGATATTTTTTATTGGCAGGGTATTGCTTCTCGTATCTTGCTTCAGGAGGAAATTTTCCAATATTTTATCTGAAAAGGAGATTTTGGGCTCAAAAAATGTAATTGCTAATCCTTCATATTTTTAAAATTCTTTTTGAATCGTATTTTTACCCTATGTCTGTGGTTTTCCATTTATCTAGTGAAGTGTGTGCTATCAGTTTTTATCTTGAGCTCACAGTCTGCATTTGTAAGGTGCCACCAGAAGGAAGGGCTAGCTCAGATCTATGCGAGGTCATACTTGCCTGAGCATTCATTTCAACCTAAGGTGAACTTCATGTTTTCATTATCTATTTGATAAAATTACTCGATTAAATATGAAATTGGTTGTGTATAACATTGTTTTTTATTATGTTTTCTTTTCCTCTAAGTTCTGGGTTTTACAATGATGATTCTTCTGGAAATTGTATGTAGTGCTATGTGTTGTATTATCTTGTGCAACTCTTGATGTTCAATGGTCACAGCTTTTTACTCAATATACTCCTTTCAAACTTTTACTCGCAGCATGGGGTGTTCATGGAATTCTGTAAAAATGCCGCTTTTAGAAGTGAATACAATTTACTGCCCTTTAAACTGGTATGCTTTTGATTTCACTTTGAGTTTTTCAGTTATAAACTCCATGCCCTATTTGAGTAAACAATTGACTTTCTGCTTCTTCTGGAACATTGCACAATTAGGTAGTACCTATTTCTAACTTTATCGGCAAGTGTGAAGCTGTTTGGATGTCTACTATATCAAAATTAAGAGATGCCCAAAAAGTTGTAAGGAAAGGCCACTATAACCGATTTTCTTGTGGAAAAAGTTCTTATTGTGGTTTAGTTAGAAGAATCATACCAAGTGAAGACTTGGGTTGTATTTTAATGGGCACACTCAAGGTTAGTACTTGATTTGCTTTGCTATAATCTATTCCATTTTTATACACACACACACACACACACACACACGTATATATTAAAATCTCCCTTTTTAATTCATGGGAATGAGTTGTTTTTTTTTTTTTTTTAAAAAGACATTTTATGATACTCATGGTGTACTGCACCTTGATACTGACAAGTAATTCTTTTTCTTCACTTTCTCTTGTCGTCCCTCTTCTCCTTAATTTAAATATTTTTGAAATAATAATTTTGTATTACTCATTTCATTCCAATTTTTTTGGGAGAAAAATAAACTAAAAAAAAAAAAAAAAAAACATAACCTCGTTCCATGTTTACACCCAAACATAGGAATGAAATGGTCATTCCCACCCCCATTCCACTAATTCCCATTCTCATCTATTCTGGCTTCTATTCTCATTTTCATTCCCACTTGTTCCAGCATACCAAACATGACCTATAGGTTATGCTCATAATTAAACTAAAATTTTCATGTACAATAAATCCAAGCTCTTACTAAGAATTTGAGATGGCTTGATGAAGTGGGGTAATGTAGGTCATTTGAATCTTCAACCTCTTCCTTTTTTTTTTTTTTGTTTTTTGTTTTCGGGATTTGATATAAACAATGCATTTCCATGCGGAAATATATCTATTATATCAAAAGGTTTTTAACAGCCATTGAGCCTTATGTCTTTGTTTATATAATCGTAAACTTTAATCTCATGTCTAATAATCTTACCATAAGCAGGATTTGCCGGTCCTGCCTGAAATCTGTGTTCCCATATAACAAATGGGTCTCTTGGCTTTGTAATTTCAACTTAATAAACTTCTATTTTATGATGGTTTACTATGGCACATCCTTCAACTTTGGGTCTGGGTGTTAAGATATAATAACTGAGTTACTGAGCAACTTATAGTTTTAATTATGTTAAATTAGACATTTAATCTAATAATGTTGATTTATTTGCTATTATTTAATCTTGTAAATTTAGTGATTATTGAACTGGAAATTTATGTTCGGGGTTTGCAGTTTTCTTCATCTACAGGGAGGCTGCAGCTCATTGATGCAACTGGAAAGGTGGATGCTGTTGTATCGGATTTACGATCAGAAATCAATGTTGAGAACATTTATGAGGTCAACTTTGTGGGCCATTTTTTTAATTTATAGGTTTACACAGCTCGTGTTTCCTTTTTTTTAAAGTATTGTTGAAACTTTTTTATTCTCAATGCTTCTGATTTTTTTGGTTTGGCTTTCTTTCATTATGCAACTTGAAATAGGATGATTGTAGTTCTAAATTATCTCTAAATAGAGGTAAACCATTGTGAAGAAATTCCAGCGGTCTTACCACTATTGGGATTGCGATAGGTTCCTAAATGACCAATTAGTATTAAGCATTGTGCCATGGCTGGATTGGGGGTGGTCTTTTGAAGACACTGATGTCGGATTAACTAGGAAATCATGAGTATGTTTTCTAGGCAACCATCCATAAAGGTTCTCAGCCATCAAACTTTGTCAAAGAAGGCAAGCCAAGTCTATAAAGATAGTATTATGATGGAAAAACTCAATCATCCTTAATTTCTATAGAAAGATCTGCCCAGGAAAACTTTGAACGCAGATACACTTAGGGACCAAGGAAACAACTAGTATTTATTTAGGGAAAGACTTGACTACACTTCTAAACTTACTGATCAACTCAAAAATAAAAACATAATTAGAAAATAAACTTTTCACGCTCTTGTGGTACCAAGCAATACTTACAATAACTTTAACACTAAAATCAATAAAACAGATAATTTGAACTCCTAAACAACTTCTAATCTTGAATCCTGATGATCTTTGAGCTCTGTATTCTGTATTCTCTAGTAATATTTTCCGAATTTCCTTGGCTTGTGATTTTCACCCATGACTCAATTATATGTAGTCCTTCAATGCACTTTTACACACTGGCACCGTGGTTAACTAAATATAGAACACATTAATGAAAGCCAGGAATCATAGCCTCTGAAAACTAGTCTTTAGGTTTCTTGCTGGTGATAATCACACCCACAAGATACTTATCATTCTTATTTCATCTGATATTTTCCTTGCATTACAGTTTCATCTTTTGCAGCAACAGTGGGAAGTTTTAGTATAGCTTTTATTCATGCTTTTACTCATTTGTGAGCTTCATGCAATTTCTGATGGTTTGCTTTTTATTCTCAAGTCTACTAAATATAATGAATTTGTTTTTGCTTATCTTAGGTCAAAGACTATAAAATTGTCTTAGAAGGCTTGCCAACACAGATTTATCCACTGAGATTCAATTTGGATGGACCATTGTCATGCAAGAATATTTTCCAGAGGTTTCCTTATGGGGAAGTGCCAACTGGGCTTGCAATTTATGTCCACTTCTCTCTTATGAATTCAACTGGTGTTAACGTTCCTTTGAGTTGCCTGGCTAGGGTTGATGATCAGTGTGTACGATGGGGTGAATTATTTCATCTGTTACTTGTGACACACAAGTTTCCAGCCACTGATAATGTATTTCTACTGAATATGTGGTTATATTTCATTGCAGGATGTGTTTCATAATACACATGATCAACTTTTTCTTGTTTCTGAAATTGCAGTTTCTTGAAGTTTCTGATATTTCAAGTAGCTGTAATACATATGCTGAGGCCATTGTATTACCCTATTATTTGATTCTTCCTGATGTATATGTAGACAATCAACAGTCAGTAGACCTCCCGAAGAGGATAAAGTCAGAATCTAGATGTCTCCAGTGTTGTAAAACTCTAGAAAAGGTATGTTGTACATTACTGAAACTGATCTACGCTTCATATCACATATCATTAGTTGCTCCAAAGAATAATTCTGAAGATATTGAATGTCTTCTTGCCAGATTCCTTGTTCATTTACTTTTACAAGTGCTAATTATCAAGTTTCAGTAGTATCTGGTTATATATGTAATTGTGAGGGCAATACATGGGGACATATGACTGATGCACAAGGTTTTCCGAGGATTTTGTTGGAATTTAAGTCTGATTGCTATCACAAGTATCAGGTATGTTAGCTTATTTTATTACCTTATTTAGCAACCGTTATCGCATCTTTCTGTTATAGTTTCTCCTCAACAACGTTTGGATCTGCCATGCTTCTGCTTTCAGTTCCTGCGTATTGGTGGATTCTATATTATTAAGTGCTCTGAGGAACACCTAGAATGCGGTTTGCAAGGCTGCCATGATTTCAAGTCTGGTAAAGTACTTGTCACTTCTTATTCAACCCTCTGGAGTCTTTCTTTCTCTCTTGATGATACTCCAAATCTTGGTGAACCACCGCTGGATTGTTCACCTGGATTTTCTTCTGTTGGAGTGGACAAAACCTTCCAAGAAATCCAGCATCCGAATGAGATAAGCTTCCAGCAGTCTGGCAGCCTAATGCTTGAAAATTCAGATGTCCTTTTGTCTTTTACTTCAGAAGAAACTCGGCCAGTGAACAAAGGGAGGAGTAAAGTGCAAGATGGCTTTATTAGGTTGATCAGATCCCTTCCAAAATGTGGTAATGTTTTAAGTGTCTCCGCGTGCACAAAGATCATGAAGGACACATCCATAAGCCATTCTGTAGCTGTTGATCCTGAAAGTGTTAAGGTACCTCTGGGAAATCTAATATCTGTAAGTGGAAATATAGAAAACATTCACGCTTATTGCTCCAAATCAACATCTCATATGGGGTTAGTGAATGTCGTCAATACTTTTGGATTGAATGCCTGCAGTATCTGTATTCATTTATTTGAGGACCATCACATGGTAAGTAGCTACACTTGAACTTGGTGTTATTTTTTCTTGTCATAGCAATTTTTTTCTCTCATTTGTATGGCTGTTGTCATAAAAGGTACGTATACATGGCACTTTAAGCAAATATGCATATCCTGTTGGAATGGCACCTGGAGTAAAGGCAACATTTCATCGGGTCCTTATGACATGGTATGCTTCTCTTGCAGTGATTGTGAAATGAAATTTAATTTGCATATGTTTTATCTTTTGACATTGGTCTATTTTGGTCAACATGTTTCTATTCTTAGCCACTGCACAGACAATGTTGGCATAAATATCAATTTACAGCTAAACTATTTGCACAAAAATGCTGAGGAACACTCTAATCCCCTCTTCCCTCTTCCCAACCCATGTGTCTAGTGCTATGACCCAAAATCGATAAATAAGAACCCTCTTCCTTGAAAGCTCATAACAGGAATATTTTTTTTTAACCTATTTACGTTACTAACATGAGTGAATTGACCCAAATCACGTTATTTTGACTCCAAATGCTTCTTGGAGTGCATCCTGACATGATGTACCATTGTTCAACTTGCATCCTGTAAAGTGTAAACTTGGACAAGTAGATTATTATTTTTAGTCTAGCAAATTTGATTCGATCTTCTTATCTCTCATGTTGCCAGAATACGGGTTAACAAGAACTAGATTCGCTTCTTTAAGAAAGGAATCACATTCATTAGGATATATTTATAGTTCTTTACTCAAAAGTGAGCAGTGTTAGAAGTAGAAACAACAGTATTTGTTAATGTAGTTTATGATTATGTCCATACTTGTCAACTAAAAGATTTTGGACTTTAGACAATTGAGATCTTTTATGGTTGTGTTTACCTGTGTCTTGTCCTTATATGGGTTAATTCTTCTAAATCTTATTGTCAACCAATCTCTCATGTGGGAATGGCTTTTTTTTTTTCTGTATGTCACATTTGTTTTTGTTCCAGACTTTTTGCTATTTGTTCCTAAATGTTCTTTCTTCTACACGCTTCCTTAGTTATTTGTCCAACATTTATAATTTGAAATGGGATGATGTGCGAACTCTCTAATAATGCATCTATAAACTTCCAGTATGTCAAGCAGGTGTCTAGAATTGGTGTTAACTCCAGTATCGTTTGTTGAAATTAATTCCATCTGGGAAGTTGATTGTGAGGAAATCAGAGGACGACTTATTTCACAATCCAGCTTAGAAGTTCCGGAAAAAGAGTCCTTGAATATTGCTTCTTTTGGCCTGACCTTAGATATGGTACAGTGCCAGGAAAGTAAATCGATTCGTTTTAACAGCAGGGTAATTTTGCGCTTCTTCCATTTTTTTTTCTTATAAAATGTTTTTTTTTAATTTTTATTTTTATAATTCCTCATTATTTTGTACTAGTTAAATCAAAACCTTTTTTTTCTGTGATACTTTCATTATCACAAACTAAGCTCTATTTGCCTGCTATTGATCATGGATGGGGTTCTATAGGTTGTTGGTATACATATTCTGGTGCTGGAAGAAAGTATTCCGTGTTCAGTGAAGTCACAATCAATGAGTGCTTTGAAGTTGCCAACAGTTAATATACCATTGGCTGGAGTTGTTTATGGGGTATGGTTTCACTATCTTGTTCTTATTGAACTGTTTCTAGTCTGTTTTCTCATTTTCTGCCAGATGGCAATGGCTACATGTTCTTGGGGTTGCCTTTGTGTTGGATTATGTTAACCTTTGCTCAGATCAGTTTTATGTAGTAATTTGCATTAGCTTGATTTAGGGGTGTTCAATTAAACTCAAAAAAAAAAAAAAAACTATTTTAGATTGGTTCAGATTAGATTTCTCTGAGCCAATTGAATTTCAGTTTGGGGTGATAAAAATCTGAACAAAACTATTTTAGAAGTAAAAATATGTAAAATATTTTAATATTCCGAAAGCAAATAAAATCACACTCACATGTTCTAACTCCTCTGCTGGCTTGGAGGGTTCATTGTAAAATTAATTTCAAGTCAAAGGATGACAAATGATTCAAACACATGATCACATCTAAAATAAACAACTTACCTACGAACTCCATATTTTTTTCCTGATGTACGAATAACATTGTTTTGTTAAAACTCAAATATCACAATTTAAACAAAAAACAAACAAACAAACAAACAAACATTTTCGTTTTGGTTTGTGTTTGTTGACTAGTTCAGTTCAGTTTTGGTTAGCAAAATTATAACCATATAAGTTTGGTTCATGTCAAAATTTCATTGTAAACTGATACTGTGAGCACCTATTGCTTGATTCCTTCCAATAAATCATTATGTTTCTACTCTTGTCACCTACATGTTTCAATATTTTGAGCAGTATTCCATCTGTGCAGCTCACTTAGCTTATGTATCTAGCCTGATCTCAGTTTAAATGAACCATTTATTTTACATAATCTTGCATGGATTTGTCCTTTTAGCTTATCCATCGGAATCATTTACTATAGAGATTGTTGTTTATCATTGTTCTCATATTTTCTCCTTAATAACTATGTGAAGCTTTTTAAAATCTAGCATTCAAAAAGAAATGAACAAAGCATTGTGTGTATTTAATTGTGAGTTTGTCTTATGCTCAGATGATGGGTCATCCTTGAGGATGTTGTTGGGTGAATGCTGGTAAAGCTGATGTTTTGCTCAGATTAGGTGAAGCATTCAGGACTTTCTTCTGTAGACATGGAAGTCACTTATGATAGGAAGTAAAAACTTCCGAGGTACTGTTGATTATCACTTGAGGGAAAATGTTGGCTAAACACCACAGAATTATAGCTCAAGCAAAGAAGTGAATGATTTTTCTTCAGTGGAATATACTTTTTCTGTTGATTTGAATAGAGTCCTCGGTTACTCGGAAGAACGATTTCTCAAGTTTATCTTATTCAATGCCTGTGTTGGTTCAAATTTTGTAAGTATTTTCACTTTCCTAATTGATAGGAGCATGAAGAATGTTTTATAAAATTGCATGACTAAACCAACTCCTGTGTTATGACTGGGCGTATATCTATACGATGACCTGCTTACCTCAGGAATGCTCAGCGGTACATATTTAGGGATGCTTATGTTGCATGCTCATAGAGCAGGCATGTGTTGAGACAGATTCATGATTGATGGCCTAATAAGACCATTGGTGATCTTAGTGGCTGGCTCTAAAAACTGGTTTCTTTATTATGTCTGTGAAATCACCCCTGAGCTCTTTCTGTAATATTTCTGTTCTAATTGTGTTGTGGCAATAAGAAGCTATAAGTTCAGAAGAAAATCTCCAATTTTTGTAATTGAGATTGAACTTGTCATCACTGTTTGATTTATATATTTCTGTTCATGTCATATTTGATTAAGAGGTAATGTTTTCTGTCTTAGGAACTTATTCCTCCCACCATCATTAGTGTTTCTGTTTGATTAGAATGGAATCTGGATCATCTCGAGATAATGGCTAATTTTTACTGAGCCTGTTCTTCTGTATTATTTGTATGGCAGAGTATTGCGGGCAATGTCATGGATTCAATTGGTCTTCAGCAGTTGAGGTCAGCCCTTCTGGAACTGCAGCTGGTTACCATTGCTGCCGATGGAAAATATATGGATTGAAGAAGTTAAGCATTTAAATCCTCTTCATGAATCTAGGAGCATTCTTCATGAACTATCTATGTCTCTATAGGTTGAAGGGTTCCAGGTAGTCTTGAGAGTTGATCACATAAGCTATTGGCTATAATGGTATAATTTTCACGCTAAAACAAGCGTAAGTGCATGCAAAATTCATGATCACTGCTAGTTGAACAGATACCAATATGCCTCTGTGCAAATGCAGCCTATAGAGAGGCTGACTGTGCAGTGCCTTATCCTTCAAGCCCAAGGTGTTCAGGGATTGTTTGTTGAATGCCCTAGTTTTTGCCAAAGATGCAATGGGCATTTTTTTTGGGTAAAAAAAGCTTGTGAGGTAAGTGTATTTTCTTTTTTGTGTATATCTTAGTGATGCATGAGCCTACATTTAAAAGCTAACACATTGAAAGCCTTAACCACTGCTAAAGAGAAAAGGCATAATAATCCTAGGCACACTTTTTGAGAAAAAGCTTATAAGATACACATACAACTCTTTTTGTGTATACACAGAGATGAATCACCTGGTTTAAGACACTGATGACCCCTAAAGTAGGGGTCATCTGCCATTGTTCGTTTTCACCTCTCAACTAAAAAGTTGTTCCTTTATCCCCCTAACGTAAATCCAACTTTGTTCATTTTAGCTTCTCTGTCCAACGTTTCATTGTCACACTTGCTCACGTTAGTTAGATAAGTGGTTCCATGTGCACCCACATCTGAATGTTGTTGGACAAAGGGTTTAAGACAAAAGAAAGTTAAGTAGCCAAAACAAATATTATTTTGGTTGAAGGGGCTGAAATGAACATTGCCCCTTAGTGGCTTATATTTCTTATATTTGTTTATGCAATGAAAAATCACGATTTCTTCAATTTCAATCTGTATGGAGATTGGTAATCATTCAGACTGGAAAATTATCCATGGCTGGGAATATAATTGATGCAATAGTTATTTGTTCATAAATATTGTTACTAATTTAATGATTAATACCATTTTCTTTTTATGCTCTTTTTCCATTGATGATTTGTTCATCCTCTTATAGTTTTCCTTTCATTTATTATTTATTTATTTATTTATTTTCTCCATTGTGTTGTTATTTTCAATTAGTTCTGTTATCACTCACCATTGATTGCAGATATAGTTGTTTGCATATATTGCGAAAAACTAGCAGTATATATTAAGAACTAAATCGCTTAACCACCAGCAACATTATGTGAGGTATATCAGATATCCTTTGTTATGTAAGAAAAGTGTATACATATAATTTGTGCATAGTGATGGTAACCTATTTGAGCTTCCTAAGTTTTTAAGTTGGGCCTACAGATGTAAGGGTTGAATCATCTGACACATACCAGTAAAGTTTAATTCATGCTTCAATTTTTCTAAATTGTAAATGGTGCTACAGAAAATAACTCTTTATGTTGACAAAGTTTTTTTTTTTTTTTTTTTTTGGTATAAAATGTGGACAGGCCATTAAAAGCACGCCACATGCGTTGTTCGAACCCTCCACCTCTCCTTGTGAAAGTCGGTTACTATGTTGACATAGTTTGTTGGTACTGATTTATTCTTTTTTTGGATAAATTGTTGGTACTTATTGTTGTTTTGCCAATAGCTCATACAGCTTCTTTCCAGTTTTTTCTCCCCATAAAGTGATTAAGGTGTCTATGTAGCCTATGATATCTATCTTGAATAATTAATAGACCACTTTGTTAGCAGTATTCCTTGCCATCCCATCAGTAGGATTAAATTTTGATTATTTTTATATTTACATGCAGCTATCTTTTGGATAAGTGGTTTCAAAGGGACCTGTGATCGCACAAGTAACTCCCAAGTAGCAATATGGTATATGATTCCAGAATGATGGATTGATTGATATTTACTCTGTTCAATCTTACTCCCCATTCTGAGTGAGTATATGTTACCTTATAGTTATAGATGAGGGCATATAATTTGAAAAGCTTCCGGAGACTGAAATTTCTTTAAAAGGACTTTCTGCTTTTTGAAATGGTGCATTTTTGTGAGTTCTTTTACTTCAGAGCAGCTTAGTTGTACAGCTGTATCACTGAACTTTTATTCTTCAATTATTTCCGATTATGTTTATCACTTAATATTCTCTTGGTGGGCATCCCAATCGGCTGTCCTTGCAAAAGTCTAAAGGCTGCTGTTGATGGTGGCTTAGCTGACAATTAGTCCCACATTGGGACCAGAGACCTGGTTGGCAGGGACTGCATGTAAATTCCTTTGATTGCTATTCTTTCATGTGGTCTTGGGTATCTTTATCAATCGTTAAGATCAAAAGCCATTCTCTTTGTGATCACCAAAGTATGCGGTCAAACTCATGCTTATCATTTTATAACAATTTGTTTGAGATCCTGTGTTTAATATTCTTGTTTTTCTTTCTCCTTTTTTTAATCAACGCGTCGGTTTCTTAAGCTATGCGCCTTCTGTCCTAGTCGTAGTCGATCAAGATCCTTGGCAGAAATGAACTATCATGCTATGTTTTCCATCTATCATCAGTAGGCCTTCTTGATTATAATTCAGGATTCTTCATGAATGTTTGGCTTCACAATATATCCTCTTATAGCTGTGGTTATCTTCTGCATGCTGATCCTGTTGGATGTGTAGCCACTGGACAGATGTTCTGACATGAAACCTCTTGCATTCTGTTTGTTAAGTAATATTTTCAGGTTTGGAGAGGTCTGATATTTCCTGCAACTTTGCTATTTGCTTGTTTACAAAGATGGGCTGTTGACTGATCCAGATTTGAATTTCCCTATCTGTGACAAGAGTTCCTATTTTGTGCCAATCTGCAATGCTAGATTGGTTGGCCTCTTAAATTGATTTCTCCAGGGAATTGAAGACAAGATGTTCTTCATGATCATTGACATGTCCAGAGGTTCATGTGCTTGCCATTGTCCTCTTGACCTCTCTTTCAAAAGACAATGATCCAGTTCTTTGACCTGACTTTTGGAGCTATCCACATACCAAATAGTTTCTGCACACTTTGGCATTTGGGGGGTGCATATCACTGAGTTGCTAATTTATTTTTATTATTATTATTTTAATCTTTTTCTCCAATAAGGTAAATCATCTTTGCAGGCTTTTCTTTTTCCTCAATTTTTTTGAGATATTGGTGCTAAACCCCACATAAGCATTGAGATGATGTCTACAAGAAATGGATGGAATTTAAGTGACAACCTTAGACCTTGCCCTTTGTGTTCAATATATTTAGTCTTTTCTGTTGATATATTTGAGTATACATTATTGAAGCTAAATTGATTGGGCAAATTCTCTGTTGGAGTTTTGTTACATGTTTAACCATATATATATATATATATGTATATATATATATGGCTAACATGTATATATATATATGTGTTGCATTGATTGGCTGATTCCCCATAACTTTGTTCCTTATATGATTTTCCAGCTGTTGCAAATTATCACCTGTTGACTCTAATTCCTTTCCATCTTCTGTCAAAACCATCAAGCAAAAATAAATAAAATAAAAATAAAAGTTAAAAACCCATGCTCCCTCATTATAATCTTCAGCGTCTCTAGACTTCATTCTTAAGTATTTTATTTATTTATTTGTGTGTGTTTGTAATAAAATCAGCAGTACAAACTGGTGATTTAGGAGAAGGCACTAGTAGTACTTGGAAGGAAGGGAAAAATCTAGAAGTTGCTCTTCCCAGAGGTCTGGTAGATTGGGTGGGAAAGTACAATTCTGGAACATCATGCTATCATCTAAAAAACAACAGGTCACATGTGATGAGTCAGGGTGGAGAGGATGGGCTTCCTTGACATGTGACCCCCTAAGTAACTGTCTCCCCTTCCTGCCAAAATTGCTTTGAAAAATATTAACAGTAATGTTTCTTCTGGACTCTTTTGCATTTTGGTCTATATGTATCTTCTTCTTTTATATTTTTACTCCTTTTTTTTTCTTCTTTCTTAATCTATGTTAAATCTCTTCTCTTGAGTAAAAAGAAATGTTTTATTATTATGCTCATCTACATCTAATATCTATCCCTCTGTTCCCTTTTTTCTGTAAATTCAAGTAAAATCATAATCTGTAAAAAAAGAAAAATACATAACCCACTTCCTTGATTGCTGATCATTTTAGATCCAAGTCAGCAGATTATATACAATACAACACCCTCAGCATGAGTGGAACAGGAAAATTTTTAAGTCTATAATGGCTGTGATTACTTGCAATCAGCCAAAAGAGAGAAGAGAGATTGCTAGAAGATCATGATGAGACTTCCTGGAAGTTATATGGCAGAGAAAGTTGTGATGCTAGCTAGTAAAGATCTACTGCTGCTGCTACTACTACTACTAAACCAGTGCAATTCATATCAGCTCAAAAGCCATCACTTGGTTTGCTAAGATTGAGGTAATAAGGGGATATGGAGCTGCTACTCTCACCAGGCATGTCCAATGGCCCCTCATGCCCATACTCCTCCATCTCCTCCTTCACCATCCCTTCTCTCCATTCCAATCAGCCTCCAGCTGCGGCGGCCTCGGAGTCGGCAACAATCCATCGGCCCCTCATAGTAGCCCTTCCCCGAAGACGACGGTGTGATGGCGCCGTCGTCCCAGGTCCCGGTCCCACCGAAGGGAGCTTGGATAGGAGAGCTTCCAGGCTACTCATGGATGGAGTGATCCTTACTTGCTGAGAAACACCAAAATGATGATCATAGATTTCCATGGGAGGAGCTAGTGCTGCAGGTGTTCCATGGAATGGCCAGTTATCTTGGGCATCCATCTTGATTGGGAATGCTGTGGATGAAGGGTGTGGCAGTAGAACGCCAGGGATGCTCTCTAGGTAGCTGAACTTCTTCCTTAGTAGTACTACAAAGCTCAGGTCCTCCACTACCTACATATACACATCATCAATGAATGAACTTCTCGATCATCTTTTACTGCACTGCCAAGTGCCAATGCCATGCATGGCTTCTCTCATGCACGTGTGTTGCTTGCCATGCATGCACATGGGTGGGTGGGTGGGTGTGTGTGTGTGTGTGTGTGTGTGTGTGTGTGTCTAGGTAGATAGAGAGAGAGAGAGAAAGACAGACCTTGTTGATGGCTCCCAATTGGACAACACCTTCTCTGACTGCAACCAGAGCAATGGTCTGCATGAAAGAGGGGAAGAAAATGAATTGGAGATTAATGTGATTAAATATATAAATTAAGAGGTTTAATTTAATTAATTGTTGGGAAGTTATAAATGTATATAAGTGACCTTGATTCCAGATTGGAATTGAGCTTCCCATGTCCTTGGTTGCTGAAAACCAAACAACACTCAATTTGTTATGATCTCATGATAACCAAACAAACAAACAAAGAATTAATATTGATAAATATTGTATAATAATTTAACTCACTGAATCAGCAGGGATTTATTCCATGCAGACAGGAAATTTATCTCATGATCTTACATGGTTCCTTGAACACCCATTTATGGCTGTGATCTGCTGCTGCTACTTTCCCTACCAAACTGCCCAAGAAATTCAGAATTAAACATCATCATCAACATCATCAACATCATCATCATCATCAATATCATCACATCATCATCATCATCAAATCATCATCTGTTGTTATAATTATAAAAGAAAAAACAATTAATTGATCATTTTGCACCAATGACTGACCCTTCTCCATAGCTATAGATCTCATGGGACATCTTAGAAGAAGAGCTCAGGCTGCAATCCCTTCCATCTGCATCCCCTCACTTGCTTCTTGCTCACCACCAGAAGCTGCAAAGTTGCAGAAACCATCTTCCCAAACAAGTATCCCCTGCAACACATATATCTTCAACTATCAAAAATTGGATCCTAATTAATTAATTTCTACAAACAACACCACATTTACAAAACACTAGCTACTCACCAGTTCCTCCTGTTTCCTCTTGCCCTGTCATAAGCCCCTCCTTGTAGATCCCATCTAGTAATTAATTCAAAAAAACAGCAGAAAAAAGAGAGAAACAAACATATATACATATATATATAAGATGAAGCTGCAGCCAATTCCCACTCTCTTCTTCTACTGAAGAACCAAAGAGGGATAATAATAAATAAAATAAAAAAAGAAAGAAGAAGTTAGAGTTTCTCACACTTTGGTGGTGTGGGTAGTTCCTGGGGAGGATCCTCCAGAAGACTGCATAAAACCCACTGGAGAATTTTCATGGATGCACAAGCTCCTAAAAGTATGCTGCAGTAGGTGCGGTGGATCACAAAAGGGGTTCAGCTGCTTCTCCATCACCAGCAAAGTAACCTTCACTACTCTAGCTAGCTATTCCTGATCAGTACTTCTTCAAAATTAAACTCCTTGTATACCCAAATATATACCTCTCTCTCTATCTCTCTTCTCTCTCTCTATCTCTACTCTCTAGAGTTGATGAAGAGAGTAACATATATATAAATAAAATGAATATATATATATCAAGAGTTGAGAGTTATAGTTATATATATATATATATATTGGCAGAATGATCTGAAGAGGGACACAGTTTTGGAACCCAGAGCCCCCACCTTTCAAAATCATATATTCATCATTAGACTTTTTTCCAACCTGCCATCAATATCATCCTGTATTATTATTGATATTATTGATATTCATTCATGAGCGAAGAGCAAGAGCTGAAGAGCAAGAGCGCTGCTGGCAAACAGTTCTACACCACAAAAATTAGGTACCTCATTCTATATATTGGATTCCCCACCATACATGATATCCTCCTCTCTCTCTCTCTCTCTCTATCTCTACCCCCTTCTGACACTTTGAAATTTTGCACTCTTAGTCATTCCAATTTTGAGATGGAGCAAGTACTGATCAAACACTATCTTTATTTATCCCTCTCATTTTATCTCCACCGACCAACTTTGACACTATTCACTCATTGGTATATATTCAACTCTAAATGCTGTTCACCCATTCAATTTATATATTTTAGATGTTGATGAGTTGATCCCAAATATTAAAAATTATCAGAAGATCATACAAAGTCTTTAATTTGTTCATTTTATATATATATATATATAGATATAGGACCATTCTATAAGAGCCCAATTCATTTCTGAATTCGGTTCTTGAATCATTAAAACCGTTCAATTTTTCTTGGGATTGTCAACAAGACCATCTCGAGACAAATTGAATAAATATCAATGATTCAGAAACTGATATATATATATATATATATATATATATATATATATTGTACCTAGAGTGACGAGAATGAATATGATATTGATGCGGTTACATTGGAATTAATTAATAGACTTGGATACAATGAGATGGTTATGTGATACCTAATGGTCGTTTGATATTTTATATTTCTTTCTATTTTTAGTGCATGTAATTTGTCTTTATTAAAAAAAAACTAAATATAAAGTTAGACATATAATTTTTTGTAACATACCAGCTCACTGTGTGTATATATATTACAAAATCTCAATATGAAAAATAAAACTTTGAAGATGGCATGGTTTATCAAGTTTTATTAATCTTCATGTATATAAAGGTTAATATTAATTTAAAAAATATATATGAG